>OX415249.1:142408591-142523591 GCA_948329865.1 Linaria vulgaris
GATTGGGTTCCCTACGTTTCGCCCTACATAGGCGAATGTGCGCATCTGAGCCGTGTTCAATCTTTTTTTTTTTCCTTTTGAAACAATCAAAATATAATTGGTTTCTTTTATTAGCTATCAATTAAATCTGTCCAATTTTTTATATTGAATTGTAGAGGTAAAATGCCTAACTCATTAAAAAGCTGTCACAATACATTAACACAAATTCAACACTTGCATAATGAATTGTAGGAAAATCTTATAAATTTCTATGTAATTTATTTATTTTATAACAAGTCAAATAGAGTTGAGTTAAAATCTCCTCCTCTACTCACTTGTGTTGGTTAATATTGGAACTGTATGCAACATGTGATGTGATATGTGTGCATCAATATTGCATGAAATAGTTACTCAAAAAAGAGAGTGAAGCTCCGCTCAATGTTGGGGATTGGGTCTAGTGGTAGAATAGTACCCTGCCACGGTACAGACCCGGGTTCGATTCCCGGCTGGTGCACTGATAAGAAACGTGCTGTGAGGATAATTCTGCGCTCAATGTTGGGGATTGGGTTCCCCACGTTTCGCCCTACATAGGCGAATGTTGTGCATCTGAGCCGTTCAATCTTTTTTTTTTTTCTTTTGAAACAATCAAAATATAATTGGTTTTTTTTATTAGCTATCAATTAAATCTGCCCAAATTTTGATAATGAATTGTAGAGGTAAAATGCCTAACTCATTAAAAAGCTGTCACAATACATTAACACAAATTCAACACTTGCATAATGAATTGTAGGAAAATCTTATAAATTTCTATGTAATTTATTTATTTTATAACAAGTCAAATAGAGTTGAGTTAAAATCTCCTCCTCTACTCACTTGTGTTGGTTAATATTGGAACTGTATGCACTGAGAAGAAACGTGCTGTGAGGATATAATTCTGCGCTCAATGTTGGGGATTGGGTTCCCTACGTTTCGCCCTACATAGGCGAATGTGCGCATCTGAGCCGTGTTCAATCTTTTTTTTTTTCCTTTTGAAACAATCAAAATATAATTGGTTTCTTTTATTAGCTATCAATTAAATCTGTCCAATTTTTTATATTGAATTGTAGAGGTAAAATGCCTAACTCATTAAAAAGCTGTCACAATACATTAACACAAATTCAACACTTGCATAATGAATTGTAGGAAAATCTTATAAATTTCTATGTAATTTATTTATTTTATAACAAGTCAAATAGAGTTGAGTTAAAATCTCCTCCTCTACTCACTTGTGTTGGTTAATATTGGAACTGTATGCAACATGTGATGTGATACGTGTGCATCAATATTGCATGAAATAGTTACTCAAAAAAGAGAGTGAAGCTCCGCTCAATGTTGGGGATTGGGTTCCCTACGTTTCGCCCTACATAGGCGAATGTGCGCATCTGAGCCGTGTTCAATCTTTTTTTTTTCCTTTTGAAACAATCAAAATATAATTGGTTTCTTTTATTAGCTATCAATTAAATCTGTCCAATTTTTTATATTGAATTGTAGAGGTAAAATGCCTAACTCATTAAAAAGCTGTCACAATACATTAACACAAATTCAACACTTGCATAATGAATTGTAGGAAAATCTTATAAATTTCTATGTAATTTATTTATTTTATAACAAGTCAAATAGAGTTGAGTTAAAATCTCCTCCTCTACTCACTTGTGTTGGTTAATATTGGAACTGTATGCAACATGTGATGTGATACGTGTGCATCAATATTGCATGAAATAGTTACTCAAAAAAGAGAGTGAAGCTCCGCTTTATGTGTAACAAATTACTGACCATAACTCATTTACTCAATTTTCTAATCTTAACTTTTTCCGGCAAATCTCTGTCAGTTTTCAAACGTTGTACTCAGATCCCATTTCACATATATGCTTCCTAAGGATTCAAGAAAATAATATGTAAGATCTTTCTCTTTTAGGGCTCATTCCCATGTCATAATCTGATGCATGATAATCATGATCATTGCATGCATAAAATCATTTCTATTTTATGAACATTATATTGACAGGGGATAATCTGTTACTTACTAGGCACATGATTTGAGAAAGATCTGTATCAGATGAATTAAACTTAGAAAATTTTGGTTGCAATTGTTTCCTAGTCATGATATGAGATGTTAGGATTCATGTTTGTCCATTGAAAGTATTATATCTGCTTTTATTGATAACGTATGATGCACGGACACGAACACGGCTGCACAAATTCTTTAAACAAATTCTTACTACACAGAAATCCGACACGGGTGTCGGAGACACAACACGACAGGGACAGGCGTGGGTTTTTGGAGTTTCGGTGGATACATGTGAATTTTTGAAGTTTCAGTGTATCATAGCTGATAGCATATATTCAATATTTTGTATCATAACATAAATTTGCCTAATATATGCACATTGTATATGCCTAATCTTTTGTTTAATGACTTTTTGCAGTACATTTCAGTAGTAAACAAGGAGAATGGCTTCTAATTATACACCAAAGAACATACTCATAACCGGGGCAGCGGGCTTCATCGCCTCCCACGTAACGATCCGGCTCGTAAATCTCTACCCTCAATACAAGATCGTGGCCCTCGACAAGCTCGATTATTGTTCGAGTCTCAAGAACTTAAGGCCATGCTTCGCCTCCCCAAATTTCAAGTTCGTTAAGGCGGACATCGCCAGCTCTGATCTCATGAACTATCTATTAATCGCTGAGAATATCGACACCATAATGCACTTCGCAGCACAAACACACGTCGATAATTCATTTGGAAACTCGTTCGAGTTCACAAACAACAACATCTACGGTACTCACGTGCTCCTCGAAGCGTGTCAGGTCACAAAATGTATAAAAAGATTCATTCATGTTAGTACTGATGAAGTTTATGGAGAGTCGGATATGGATACGGCTATAGGCAATAAAGAGGCCTCGAGGCTCCTTCCGACTAATCCTTACTCTGCCACAAAAGCAGGGGCGGAAATGTTGGTCATGGCTTATCACACTTCGTACGGTGTTCCTACAATCACTACACGAGGAAACAACGTTTACGGGCCAAAACAGTATCCTGAAAAGTTGATTCCGAAGTTCATTCTTCTTGCAATGAAAGGAGAACAGTTACCTATACACGGTGATGGTTCTAACGTAAGAAGTTATTTGTATTCCGAGGATGTTGCCGAAGCTTTTGATGTTATACTACATAAAGGAGTATTAGGTCATGTTTATAACATTGGCACGAAGAAAGAACGTCGAGTTATGGATGTTGCAGGGGATATTTGTAAGCTGTTTGGTCTTAATTCTGATGGGCTTATAAAGTACGTTCAAGATCGCCCATTTAACGACATGAGGTACTTTATAGACGATGAGAAGCTTAAGAAACTAGGATGGCAAGAAAAGACATCATGGGAGGATGGATTGAGGAAAACATTGGAATGGTATAAGCAGAATCCTGATTGGTGGGGAGATGTATCCCCTGCATTGCATCCCCACCCTAAGGTTTCGGTGATGGGACCTTCCGATGAGAACGATAGTTTCATTCAGTACTCAAGAGGAGTGAAAGCGGAAAGCGATGGCTCGGGCACTAAGTTTCTGATATACGGGAAGACGGGGTGGATAGGTGGACTGTTGGGGAAGATTTGTAGGGAAAAGGGGTTGAAATTCGAATATGGAATAGGACGATTGCAGGATAGGAAATCAGTAGTTAGTGATATTTGGAGAGTGAGGCCGACTCATGTTTTTAACGCGGCTGGAGTTACTGGGAGGCCTAATGTGGATTGGTGCGAGTCTCACAAGGCTGAGACGATTCTTACTAATGTGGTCGGAACGTTAACTTTGGCCGATGTTTGTAGGGAACAAGGCCTTTTGATGATGAATTTTGCAACTGGATGCATTTTTGAGTATGATGAGAAACATCCATTAGGCTCTGGCATTGGATTTAAGGAAGAGGATGTGCCTAATTTTGCTGGATCCTTTTACTCCAAGACCAAAGCAATGGTAAGTTAATAAGGTAGTAGTCATAATTTTTTTCCAAATACGAATTGTTAAAAATAACAATATTAGTTGTATCACGCCATCGTGTAGCTGGTGTACTTAATATGTACTCCCTCATCATATCATTAGCTTGATTGTTGGATGTGACTTTTTGCATGTAGGGGCATTCTTGATAAATATGTATAGTGTACATTCATGACTTAATAGTACAAAATACTCATTTTGATTGAAAACTAGTACAATGATCTAACCTTAACACAATTCAGGTGGAGGAGTTGTTGAAAGAGTACGACAACGTGTGCACGCTAAGAGTGAGAATGCCAATTTCATCTGATCTTAGCAACCCGCGAAACTTCATTACAAAGATCTCGCGATACAACAAAGTGGTGGACATACCAAACAGCATGACGGTGTTGGATGAGCTGTTGCCGATTGCCATTGAAATGGCAAAGAGGAACTTAAGAGGAATATATAATTTCACGAATCCGGGAGTCGTGAGCCACAATGAGATACTAGAAATGTACCGCGAGTACATAGATCCGTCGTTTAAGTGGGAGAATTTTGATTTGGAAGAACAGGCGAAAGTTATTGTCGCTGCAAGGAGTAACAACGAGCTTGACACAACAAAGATGAAGAATGAGTTTCCAGAGTTGTTGTCAATTAAAGATTCGATCATCAAGTATGTGTTTGAACCCAACAAGAAAACTTGAAGACATTTAGAGGGAGGATCATAAGAGTGGATTAGAGTTAATAGTTATTGATTCTTTTTGTCATTTTTTTAGTTTCATTTTAATAATAGCAACAGCAACAGGTCATGTAAGTTGTATCTTGTTCTGTTTGCTGTTAAATTTTGTTATATGACATATTAATTTATTGAGGAACCATTGATTTTTTTGGGTCCTGGTTCGCAGTTGAAGCTTTGCTGCTTGTTCATATTAATTTTACATGGATTTCGTGAAACATTTGAGTTTTGTGTTACAAAATGGTTTACCTAATTCTATGTATTAATTTGGTAAACGGTTTGTTGATTTTTATACATGGATGGTGAAGAGAAGTTACAAAAAATAGGTTAGCCAACCATTAACATATATATATGATTCATCTCACAAAATCGGTAAAATAATACTATATATATATATATATACGCGTGATTGACAATTTATTTTTAAGTATAATACAATTAATTTGTAGGATAAATATTATAAGTTAAATATGACTAGAAAACTATGCTCTAATCGTCCTCGTCCTCTGTATTTTAGGCCAACATATTTCGACTAACATTTCGAGAGATTTATAAACTATGCTCTAAGTAACAATGTCGAGCACTTGGCTCTTGATTACTTCATGAATAATGCCACAGGGTACATAACGTAAACGGCGACCCTGTTTCGCCCTAGTAAGTCGTTGAAGGTGTTGGATTTATGTTGTTTGAACATTGTCTTTGAAGAAGAACCAGTTCACAACATTATTGATTATCAGAATATTATTAGTGGCTGCTACTTTTCCTCCTTGAAAACACTTTATTTGCTCCAAGTTGGTGTAGATGAGCAGATTTTACAGATATTTTTGTCGAATACTTGTTCTCTTGAAGACGTTACAATTTTATTCTGCAACGGATTTTGCTCGCTAATTCTTTGTAGCCCTAAACGTATAAGTGGTTACGTGCATCTTGATAGAAATGAGGTTCCAAAGATAACGATCGAAGCCCCGAACCTGCGGTCACTCACTCTAGGGGGGCAATGTATTGACGTCATGAGTAGCATTTTAGAGCCTCACCAAGAACCTCAAGGAATTGTGACTTCATCGTGTTCACATAAACAATATTGTCTTTCGAGTCATTCATGGATTTGGAGGAGTGCTTGAGAAGCTCACGTTGTGGAGATGCTTGATGCGGAGAAGTGTACGGGTCTCAAGTTGCCGACTAATCTCAAATTAAACAGTAAAATACAACGACGTTGAAGTCATCACAGATTGTCGGGAGTGTAAGAAGAAGCTGAGTATGTTGGGCTATGTATTGATTGTTAAGAACCATGGAATGAAGCAACAGTAGGCATGTCCCTTGAGCAAATACGAAGGTTATTAACTTGCTATGCATGAGAGCTTCTCGAGTTTAGAAAAGCAACATATCAAAAGCATTCCCTTTTAGTTAGTACAGAATATGTATGTAATTGTAAATTGTCACTTTATTCCTTATTAAACTCCAAAAGAATCATCATTTTCCTAAGTTTCTGTAACATCTCAATTATATCAAAGAGCATGACGATACAACTTCCAGATGACTTTGACATTAGGGGTGAAAAAACATTAAACCCCTAACTTTTACTTAATTTTTCAACCAAAAATTGAAAACACAGCTTTTACTCAGATAACACAATGGGTTCTCAAAACAAGTCAAAACTAAGATGGAAAATACAAACTCACCGAGTCATTTGACATACATGGAAAATACAAATATCAATTAACAAATAAGAAAAAAAATATTATTGTGAGAAATACAATGTTAACTCATAAGGGTTTTTGTTGGGTAGTGATGGGATCTGGACGGATTTGGGCCAGCTCGGCCCATATCAGTTTTGTTCACATTCTATATAAAACGAGTTGGACTGACTCGTTTACAATATGAGTCAGTCCAGCTTGATCCATTTTTTTCTTCTTAAAATATGGTCCAACTCGGGTACCATATTTTGGCCCATATTTTTGTTTGATTTTTTTTTTTAAGAACTTAATTTAAATAACAACAAAGATAAAAAGAGATAGAATTCATGATAATATTATTAAGTTGTGGAGAGAAAAAAACATAAAAAGTAAACTCTAAAAAAACTATAGTCTATAAATAAAAAAAAACATAAAAAGCTAACTTAAAAAACATGAAAAAGTATGGAAAAAAACATAAAAAAGTAAACTCTAAAAAAAAATACATTGGGTAATCTTTCGTTTAAATATCTGGAATGGTCATGGTGTAATCAGTTTGTATAAGTTTTAAAAGTGAAACACTAATTGGAATTGGAATTTTGGAATTGAAATATTTGTATAAGCTTAAATTTGAATAGGCTTGAATAATTGATTGTGAATATTGTTGTAAAATGGGGTATTTATAGATTTAAAAAAAAATATAAGAAAAGTAATTGCCAAATGCCAACGGACAATTCTTTAAAAAAATGACAAAAAACGGCTCTAAATTGAAAGAGCCGTTGGTTTTTTAATGTTGAAGAGTCGTTGTCTTCAACGGCTCTTTCTCTTTCAAAAGAGAAAGAGCCGTTTCTTTCTCCTTTTTTTTAATTTTTTTTTAACATTTGAATTTGGCCATTTGGGCCATTTTTGGCCCGTTTCGTTTTAAATTTTTTTTGGACCAAACATTATATTTCAGTTGGGCAAACTTTTTTTTTATCCATATTCGGCCCATTTATAGAAATGGGCCGAAAATGGACACGAGTCGGGCTCGTCCAGATTAATCCGGACGAGCCCACTTCCGCTCACTTATTAAATGAGACGAGTTGCTTCAACTCGTCTCAAATATGGGGCGAGTCAACTCGCCCCATATTATAAATGAGACTACGTGATATAGCAATGTAAACTAAAAAACTATTCCAACTTTATTTCTGCACAATAGCTAAAAATATAATGGGGATAACAATGATTCATTAAACCAAAACTAAATCGAAGCTGTCTGCTGCAATTTGGCAACTCTGCACCCCCAGCATTTTCTACCAATCAACATCAGAAATGCTCATGAATCATGAAAAATCTATTCCTATTTCCTGGTTACTTACTTGGTTTCTGTTGCTAATTTCAACATTTTATGGAAGAGTAACAAAGTCGAATCATAATCCTTTTCAGCAAACACTTTATCTTGCAAAAGTTCATCAGCACTAGGCCTCTCT
Source organism: Linaria vulgaris (assembly GCA_948329865.1). Lineage (NCBI taxonomy): Eukaryota > Viridiplantae > Streptophyta > Magnoliopsida > Lamiales > Plantaginaceae > Linaria > Linaria vulgaris. The sequence continues at coordinate 142,416,454 of OX415249.1, forward strand.
TCAGGCCTCCAAGCCAAACACCTCACCACCATTCTCTCGAATCCCTTTGAAAACGCCTCACCAATCCATGACGTAAACTTATTCTTCCTCAACTTGCTACAACCATCAAATCCTCCCCTGGGCAGCTTCTTCTTGTTGTTAATCTTCTTTACTTTTGCCTCCAGCTCCTCGCGGTTTTCCACCTTAACCCCGCCGTACGCCAACTCTAATGCAGTAATCCCGATCAGCCATATGTCGGCTTTAACTGTATACTCTTTGTTATCCGAACCATACACCTCGGGAGCAGCACCCCATTTGCAAATAGATTCTGACTGAAGATACTTAGACGAAGACGATAACGGTTGATCTTCTTGTTTTTCATCGTAAATAGCGGCCGAAAACGCCAACTTGATTACAGGCGTCCCATTGAAGAAAATACACCCTGCATTTATCTCTCGATGAACATGTCCACTTCCATGAATTACAGAAAGACCAGTTAACGTCTCTTTCAGAGCAAGCACGACGTAATCTTCGTGTAAACCATTAGGACAACGAGTAGACACTATTTTTCGAAGCAAAACCTTGCACCATGAAAGGGAACACGACGCAGAAGTATCCTTTATCGATGAACGGTTCTCGAATTCCCACGAGATTTTGATGATCAGGGATTAATCTGCTTAAATCGACCTGTCGCCTTAGAGTCCAGCAAACATCCGGTTCTCGTCTGATGTCGACAAACTTCATAGCGACATACATGTCTTGTAATGTTAAATGCTTGTACATCTCGTTGTCGAGGCCATGTAGGAGGCTTTGTAGACGGGTAATTTGTCGTGGGGGGAGGCTCCGATGGTGTTTATTAAGCTGAAAGGGTAGATGTTGTTGTCGTGATCAGCGAGAACTGTCGGCTCGGAGTTGGTGTTTTGATTTTCTTGTTGCATTAAATCTTCGAGTGAAAGAATTTTGTTGTTGTTGGTATTGATGGGAGGTGTGATTCCCATTGAGTTCTTGTTTTTGTCTGCCATTGTTGAGTTCTTGAAGCCAGAAGAAAAGTGTAGATGAAGAAACAGATGAATTTATCTAAAGTCTGAAATGGGATTTATTTGTTTTTGTTATTATAAAAATCAAGAACCTGTGGTTAACTGATGTAACGAGCTGTTTGGTTTGGCAGTTATTCGGGTAATGTGTATAAGCAAAACTATAACAGAATGAGTGAGTGAGTGAGTGAGTACTGAATTACATTTAATTTGTTGGCCAAATGCAATGAAATTGTTTTTCAACTGTTGCAAAAGCATTCAATAACACTATTGTGTAACAAAACACATTGTATCGTTCCAGTCAATTAAAAAGTAATAATAATAATAATAATAATAAAATCCATTAAAAAAAGTAAAAAATAGATAAATTATTTTATCTTAATCGTTATATGTGAGAAATAACCTCTTTTATACGTAGGACCCACATAAATGCCTTCCCTTATGGGGTTCATGTGTATATCTCTAGACTTCACTCCTACAAACGAAATCCCACTATTGTCGGTCTCACTCGAATGGATTGGTTTTTTAGAGCATTAACGATCCAATTTAGAGAAATAACAGCAAGAGCATGGGGACCAGCGTGCCAAAACAAGTTCTTCGGTGACAAGAGCACAAGGGCTAGCATGTCAAACAACTTCTTTTTGGTTGAGATGGGTCGATGTGGGTCATGGTGTGAAAAGTCTTTTGAATGTCGAATTTCAAAAACTAGTGGGAGGTTCTTCACTCTTCTTTGATCCGTCTTAGGATCGCATCACATCCTCGACCCTAGTGGGGCATGTTCAAAGAGGTAAAGTTCGTGGGCGGTACTAGCGTATTCTATATAGTACTTTTTCAACATCTTTTTCGCCTTCATTGTTATCCATGTATATTGATTTACAATTTTTGTGACTCAAGAAAAAAGTTTTAACTGGTAAAGTCGTTAAGCTCCATCATGTTTCTTACTTTGCCCCCTAATATTTCAAAAATAACAATGTGCCTAAAATACGCTGATTCCCTCGGTCAACTTCTCAACAAAGATGGACGTAAGATTCCGCCTTAGAGGGTGCAAATGTGATGGTTGGAAGGACTCCACACAGATAGGTGTGTGACATGCGCCTAACGTTTGATTGTTTTGTATGAAATGTCCCCTAATTAATGTTATGTATCCACACCCTAACGTATAAATATGTTGTTCTTAAACTAAAAAATGATTTATGCAAAAAAAAATAATCTAAAAACATGATTTTTTTTTTTTAGTTGTTTGCCAACCAGTAACAACCTAGCAATTAGCACATGAATTTTTAGTTTGATGTTTGTTGATATTTTAATTTGGAATGTTTTTAGACTAAATACAATATATATTTTAGGTCTGGAAACCAGCTACACCTGCCAATTGGCCCATAGCCACCCAATTTATAACACTGCACGATCAATAAAATAAATACATCATAAATACACCAACACGTTTAAGAATAAGCTTCTTTTCAGTTTTCAAGAAAAAATGCACAAAACTTCGTCGTGTTTAAAAAATATGCGCCAATCGTCCTTGTGATTTTTTTAAGAGTAGAACCTGCTTGTAATTCTGAAAATCCTACTTGAAACCACCTCGTATTTTTTAAAACTTCCATGAAATAAATCCCCCTTATGTTATTTATATGAGCAAATTATTTTTTCTGCCCTTTAATTTTGGCTATATTTGCCTTTTGCCCTTTAACTTTTCGGGCTCCAATTTTGCCCTTTAACTCTTATTTTTTTGACCAAAAATGCCCAATGGGCTTTTTTATAGATTTTTTTACCAAAAATACCCTTTAATTTATTTATTTTAATTAAATTTAGTTTTGAAAATAAATTTAAAAGAGTTTAATTAAATTAAATTTAATTTTCTGATAAATTATAATTTTCTGATAAATGGAAAATTAAAAAAAAACAAAAAAAATTAAAAATAGACACCCCCACCCCCTTCCCCTTCCCCTTCCTCTTCCCCTTCCCCCCCTCCCCCGTCACTGTTCCCCGTCGCCCCCCCCCCCCCCCACCGGTTCCCCCGTCGCCCCTCCCTCCTCCCCTTCCCCTGTCACTGTTCACCGTCGCCCTCCCCGCTTCCCCGTCGTCCCCGTCCCCCCCCCCCCCACCGCCGATTTGCAACCACCCCGCTGCAACTCGCGGTGAATCACCGCGATTTGCAGCGGGGGGTGGCTGCAAATCGGCGGTGGGGGGGGGGGGGGGGGGCGACGGGGAACAGTGACGGGGGAAGGGGGGGGGGGCGACGGGGACGACGGGGTTTAGGAGGAGGGGGGTGGGGGGCGACGGCGGGGGGGGGGGGGGGGGGGGGGGGGGGGGGGACGGGCGGGGGGGGGGGGGGGGACGGGGAAAGGGGGGGGGGGGGCGACGGGGGGTGGGGGGGGTCTGTTTTTTTATTTTACTTTTGTTTTTTTAAAATTTTTATTATAAATAAATGAAATTACTATTTTGCCCTCGTGCAAAAGTCAATTGGGCATTTTTTGTCAAAAAAATAAGAGTTAAAGGGCAAAATTAGAGCCCGAAAAGTTAAAGGGCAAAAGGCAAATATAGCCAAAATTAAAGGGCAAAAAAAATAATTTGCTCTATTTATATTGCTTGAAACTTCCTTATGTTTTCAAAAATTATGCCCCAAATTCCTTAATTAAATGTGAATTGTGTTAAATGTTGCAAATCATCAATGGCGAACAGTGCTTGAAATCAATAGAATCGAACTTTATTCATAAATCGAATGATTGATACAATGAAATCAAAAGCGATTGATACATTATTGAGAGAAGTAGATTTTTCTCTCCATTCTTCTAAATCTGAAAACTAAAAGTGAAAAGAAAAAGGGGAGCGTGAAGATGTATATATGTCTGAGCTCCAACGGTCGAATTTTAACTAAAAGCAAACCTTTCCAAATGAAGAAATAAAACGAACTTTCTAAACCGTCAATTGAAAACTTGCTAAAAGAGGAAATTTGACAATTAACATTTGAGATGTTAATTATGTGCTAATAAATTGTTAACTTTATTACTCACTTACTGAGAGAGGACTTCGTGCATAACTTTTGAAAACACGAAGAAGTTTAGTGCATATTTTTAAAAACATGAGACGGTTTCGTGCAGAGTTTTGAAAAGTAAGAGGGAATTTTATTGAACATAAACAACAGGAGGGAGTTAGGCGTAGCATTTAAAAAAATACGTAGGAGCTCTGCGCTAAAAAAAGTATTACGAGAGTGTTTCATGCATGCAAGTTTTGGATAACACAAGAGGGGTTTTATGTATTTTTTTTTCCTAAATTTTCGTTTAAAAATAAGGTTTATATAATTAAAAAGAAACTGCAAAACTTATAAAATTATAAAAATATTTATACATGGATAAAACTGACATTTTCCCCTCAAATTGGAGCTAATAAAGATGGCGCTGAATGCAATATGTAAATAATATAATAACACACAGGGGGGTTTTTGCTACCAGTTAAAATAAAATAGTGATTTTTTTCTTTTTGCCAATTAACTAAAATATTTTAGGTATGTTTGAAAACGTTTAATCACCTATATTAAAATTAGGATTCAGGGGTTTATTTGGAAATCTCGTTTAATCCAGGGTTGGGCCGGCCAGTTAATGATCGAATGCCGCAGTGTTATGGACTCTTCTAATCGATCATAAATGTGCAAACTAATAATTATTTTTGATGGACGGTTATCTGCTGGGCGATTTGGGCTAATAGGAATAAAAAGTTGGTGGGTGAGCGCTTCAATCAACCGAAGGAGATTGCGGAGTTTCCCGTGGCTTATGCGCGGGAATGGAATGATTTAGGACGCGTAGAGAGGAGCGTCGGACGCGTTGGAGGAGCAGAATGGGAGGCGCCGCGTGAAGGTTCTCTCAAAATTAATTTTGATGGGGCGAGGTTTGAGGAGGAGCGGGCGGTGGGCATCGGGGTGGTCGTTCGTGATCATACGGGCAAAATTGTTGCGCGCGTTCAAAGGCGCATGACAGCGACTCTAGCCCCCATGTGTATCGAGGCGCTTGCGGCACTTTGGGTTATTAGATTGGCAGTTGGGATGCAATGGCAAGACGTCATATTTGAGGGTGATTGCCTCAATATTATCCACAACATACTTTACCGGTCGCGCATTTACTTGAGCCACGTGAACATTATTGCTGATTTTCTTGGGTTCTTTGAAGTCCGGGAGGGTTACTCGATCTGTTGGATTGGGCGGGAAGCAAATAGTTTAGCACATGATCTTGCGAGGAGTGCAACGCGTGACGTGTTGGATCCTCCTAACCTTATTTTTGCTTTAAATTGATTGCTTTTCTTGGAGGTTGAGGTCGACGGACGTTGATATGTATTTGACGTTTTTGACGCGTTTGCGTTGGCAATAAAATTCTTTTATTGAGTTCAAAAAAAAAAATTAACTTAAGACACCATTCTAATTTATGAGGGGATAAAATTATACTAAATCCGATCCTTCTCAAATAAAGCTTCTTGTTATGCTTCGAGGGAGTGTTTGCACATTCTCTCAATAGTTTTTTTTTTTTTTTTTTGAAAACCAAATAACCTTCTCTTTCATTCATCGAAAAGTCGGATAGGTTTTTGAGCACTTTAATATATACTTACAAAATTATCACTTATTGTGTTGTGAGGTGACCTAGCTAGTAGGATATATCCATTAAAATGCAATAGAACAACCTAAACGAAATATAGTCCTAATTAATCATTATATTGCTAGCCCATATACATAATAATGAGTTTCACATTAACTACTTTTATATAAATATAGTAGCTCGAAGGTCTTCATCGGAGACATACTTCTCCCTCATTGTATATTTTTTCACATTACATCCAGATGAAAATTTCTCAGTTTCTCTCAAAGATAAAAAGCTGGCTTGCTTGTACCTCATAGTCCCAATTCCAAAGAAAGAAGCATGATGTCGTTGTAGTCGACAAGGTTGATAGTATCTTGGAGTTGCACACAGGCGTCGACAACGACAAACATGATAGAATTTCGGAGTTGCCAAAATCAATTTTGCATGAGATTCTTTCTCTTCTTCCAACAAAAGACGCCACAAGAACTCGCATGCTGTCCAAGACGTGGAACTCCGCCTGGAATTCCTTACATGTCTCGGTCTTCAATCATTATAAATATGCCAATATATTGGAAGAAGATCAACGTGAATATTCCAGCTGGAAAAAACTCGAAAAAACGAGACAAGATTTTATCAGTTACATAACCAATTCCGTAGCTTGTCGTTGTCAAAACACAAGTATTCAGAAATTCAGCCTTCTTTTCCCTGACTATTATTGTACTGCTACGAAATCTCGATTGGATTTCGAGAGATGGTTAAATGTCACTGTGAGTAGCCAGAACGTCCAGCACTTGGTTCTTGATTGTATGGGGTTAAACATACAAGTCACGCCATGGCTGTTCCGTGCCAAGTCACTGAAGGAGTTGGATTTAAGTAGTTGTAAGATCAATGTCGAATCAGGCATTGATCACAATATTACAGCCTGCTTTTCCTTGAAAATACTTAAATTGTATCTTGTTTCCATAGATGATCAGACTTTACAGAACTTGTTGTCAAATAGTTGTTCTTCCCTTGAACAACTTAGTATTAGATACTGCAATGGGTTTCGATCGTTGAGTCTTTGTAGCACTAAACTTAAGTTTGTTGAATTGTATCTTGGTACAGTTCAAGATAAGATAACCATTGAAGCCCCAAATCTACGATTGCTCAGTTTAGGTGGGGAATGTGTAAACAATGTCCTAAGTAGTAGTATTGAGGCTACTCAATACATCAAGAACCTCAAGGAATTGTTACTTCGTGATGTTCATATAACGGATGCCATTTTTCGAGTCATACGAGGATTTGTACATCTTGAGAAGCTCGCGTTAATTTGGTGCCACATGCCGGAAAGTATTCAGATTTCGAGTTGTTCGGGTGGTACTGTTCACTACAAGACTGGGCGGTCAATAGGGACCGCCCAGTTAGTGACCTAAATTAGGTCGCTCTCCTTCAGTGACCGCTGAAGGCAACAGCGACCTAATTTAGGTCGCTGAAAGTCCTGAAGGTAACAGTGACCTAAATTAGGTCGCTGATAATCAGAAGGGACTTTCAGCGACCTAACTTAGGTCGCTGAAAATGAAGGAGACCTTCAGCGACCTAATTTAGGTCGCTGAAAATCCTTTCTGATCATCAGTGACCTAAATTAGGTCGCTGATTTCCTGCTATAAATAAAATAAAATAAAAACTTTTTTTATATACCAATAGGGACCGCACTTAGGTCACTAACTTTTTATATACCAATAGGGACCTAACTGTGGTCCCTAATAACATTAATAGGGACCGCAGTTAGGTCCCTATTGACGGAAAAACAATAGGGACCGGAGTTAAGTCCCTATTGTTTTTGAGTCAATAGGGACCTAAAGGCGGTCCCTATTGTAAGAAATGAAGGAGACCTTCAGTGACCTAATTTAGGTCACTGAAAGTCCCTTCTGATCATCAACGACCTAAATTAGGTTGCTGATTTCCTGCTATAAATAAAATAAAATAAAACTTTTTTTTATACCAATAGGGACCGCACTTAGGTCACTAACTTTTTATAGGCCACAAACAGTCAATAGGGACCGCACTTAGGTCCCTATTGGCAACGGTAAGTATCAATAGGGACCGCAGTTAGGTCCCTAATAATATTCATAGAACTCTATGAATATTATTAGGGACCTAACTTCGGTCCCTAATAATAGTAATAGGGACCGAACTTAGGTCCATAATAAGGCAACAGGGACCGCACTACGGTCCCTATTTAAAATTAGTGACCTAACTGCGGTCCCTAATTTTTAATAGTGACCGCAGTTAGGTCACTAATTTTAAATAGGGACCGCAGTGCGGTCCCTGTTGCCTTATTAGGGACCAAAGTGCAGTCCCTACTAATATTCATCCTTGAATTTTTTTTTTTTTTTATTGATGATCATGTGTTTGTGATTCCTAGCAACCAAACTCATTGCAACATGTGAATTGAAGTAATAAATGATTGCAAAACCAACCTCATAGTAGTTTAGTTGTGAAATAATAGATTGAATGAGATTGATCGAGTTATTAACGTTCAACATATATTTTATGTTCTACAACTAATCATCACTAGTTAATTGTAATTATTTAATTTATTGTTTAAATTATTATTTAATATCTATGCTAACATTAGTGAAGTAAAACATAAAAACGAATAACAACTACAACTAACTAGTGATGATGAGTTGTAGAACATAAAATATATGTTGAACGTTAATAACTCGATCAATCTCATTCAATCTATTATTTCACAACTAAACTACTATGAGGTTGGTTTTGCAATCATTTATTACTTTAATTCACATGTTGCAATGAGTTTGGTTGCTAGGAATCACAAACACACCAACATCAATCCAAAAAAGTCAAATTTCAAGGATGAATATTAGTAGTGACCGCACTTAGGTCCCTAATAAGAAAACAGGGACCGCATTGCGGTCCCTATTAGAAATTAGTGACCTAACTGCGGTCACTATTAATAATTAGGGACCGCACTTAGGTCACTAATATACAAAAATTTGAAATTTTGGCGAAAATTTTAGGCGGGATTGAGGGGGAAATTTGAATTTCACGAAAATTTGAAAATTTCACCCTCTCCTCTATATATACTCACCACTCTTACACATCAAATTTCATTAATCTCCAAAAAACACCCAACACAAAAACATTATCTTCTTTTCCAACACCAAAACACTATCTTCTTTTCTCCAAAAATTACCCAACACAAAAATTTTTCTTCTTTTTACCAACACAAATCCAAAACAAAAATCACCCAACACAAAAAAACAAATCACCAACTCAATCTTTCCTTTCTATTATTTTGGATCTACACTTTCTTTTCTTACTTTTCTATTATTTTGGATCTACACTTTCTTTTCTTACTTTGCTATTATTTTGAATCAACACATTCTTTTCTTATTTTTTTGGATCTACAATTTCTTTTATTTCACTTGTTTTTTTTATTCATTCATCTTTTTTGTTTTCATTCATATTTTATATTCTATTATTAGTCATATTTCATTCATCTTTTTACATTTTTAATACTTTCATGTCATTATATTAAATTTTTCTTTATTATTTTATTGTTTTGATCTTGTTATAATCATATTTCTACAAAAAAAAAAAATAATATTTCGGAATATTTCCGAAATATTATTGTTTTTTTTTTATTTTTCTCGCAGACTATTAGTGACCGCAGTTAGGTCCCTAATAATATTCATAGAGTTCTATGAATATTATTAGGGACCTAATTGCGGTCCCTAATAATAGTAATAGGGACCGCAGTTAGGTCGCTACTAATATTCATAGAGTTCTATGAATATTAGTAGCGACCTAACTGCGGTCCCTAATAATAGTAATAGGGACCTAACTGCAGTCCCTATTACTATTATTAGGGACCGAACTTAGGTCCCTACTAGCATTCATAGAGTATCTACGAATACTAGTAGGGACCTAATTGCGGTCCCTATTACTATTATTAGGGACCGCAGTTAGGTCCCTATTGACAAAAAGCAATAGGGACCTAATTGCGGTCCCTATTGTGTGAAAAACAATAGGGACCCAAAAACACATTAGGGACCGCCATTAGGTCACTATTGGTTTTAAAGTATCAGGGACCGGAAAGCGGTCCCTGATACTCCGGTCGCTATTGCCCTCATCAGGGACCTAATTGCGGTCCCTGATGGCAAGCGACCGAGGTCAATAGGGACCGCACAATAGCGACCTACGTGCGGTCGCTATTGACCTTTAGGGACCGCTGGAGGGGTCAATAGGGACCTAATTTTGGTCCCTATTGACCCCTTTTTCTTGTAGTGGTTCCGTTAAAGAATGGTCAGCTTGTCGTCAATTGCAGGAACTGCGTAAAGAAATATGATAGTATTGGATTGTCTGTGGATGTGAATGATGGGTACAATAAATTTGAATTCAGTTAACTTGGTTTCATTATCATATTAGAGGTTTTCATTATATTGTAATTGGTTAATTAGTTCTGCTCCTGGGTTTAATTCTTTTTGTTAGTTAATTACTTGCATTTTGTATACAAAAGCTTATAATCTTCATCATTATAAACCATGAAACCTTAACATCATAACATGTATTACGAATCACTGCTGCAAGCCTGCAACGTAACAAACAACAAACTTAATTAACGATAGAAAAATATTATGAAGTGATTCGTTATCACTTAATCCTCAAGACTACTTTACATGTAATTATAATAAAAAATTCTTTCTCATCATATAATAAGCTCACAGTGATTAAAACATACTTCCTATTGTCAACTTCAAATAAAGATGGCTTGGGGATCCTATGAAATCCTTCTGGATTAATTAACATAATATTGTAACAACGGTTATAGATTTATAATTGTGTTGAACAACTATTCGTGTTTAACATGTTTACTACATCTGGTTTAGACCTTCATTGTCCCGTTTTTTTTTATCTTTATTTTAATGTTTGTTTAGGTATCATGTATTTTAGGATATCCCATTCGGTCCCGATCAAATTTCTTATAGTTAAGGAACTTACAATCATTGTGGTTTGAGTATCGTAGAAAAGTGTCAATCACACGAAGTCAAAGAGAGCTTTTGGAGAAACTTAATTTAAATAAGCGCGATTATCCGTAATTAATAGAGGATTTGTTGCAACCGTATTGCGAATTGATTATAGCTACTTTTCTACTTGCTTCGATAATTATTTATTATGGTTCAACAGTAAAATTTATCTCTCTAGAAAACGGTTTATAGTTCTACATTCGAGGGATGTATTTGTTAGGGAAATAAGATGTTTCACTCACTAATTAAGCTGATAGAAAAAAAAAAAAAAGAAAAAAAAGTTGCAAGACTTGGGGATGTCTGCAAGAGCTTACAGAGAAGCCCATTCCTCTAAATTTTTACTTAGTTTCTTAAGCTGCTTTTGACTTAAAGCAATAAGTGTTTGCAAACCTCTTTTAAAAAGTAACTTAAATCGGTTAAAATGGACTTTGTATTGTTTGCAATAATAAGTGAAAAGCATTATGTCCCCGATGTGATTCGAATGGTGAGACAACGATACCCTTATTGCGGCATTGTAAAGTGGCAAGACGAGTGTGAGGAAAACTGTCAGGCGGATAATACCTATCTAATTTTGATAACCTGTCAAATTTTAATAACTTGTCACATAAGGAATGATTGAAAAAGAACGCGCAAGATACTCAAGTAAGAGGTAATGTCGTACCGAATGTTTCTTGGCAATGGGTGTTTGGAGTTGTGGTTTGGAATATGTGGAAATCAGAAACAAAAATGTGTTCCAGAATGAAGCTACAAACTTTATCTGTAGTATCTTCTCAATCAAGCAAGAGAGCCTTGAGATGCATGAAGCAATGAAGAAAGAACCGACCAAGAGCATGCGCACGAACTGGAATTTTCCGAGTGAGGGCTGGACGAAACTAATCATTGATAGCAACCTCAATGTACGAACATATAGAGCAGTAGTGTGCGGAGTCTTGCGATCAGATTCTGGCAAGTGGATGGGTGGATTTACGAAATCTGTCGATACCATGACAGTGAATGAAACAGAGTTAATGGCACTAAAATGGGGTCTTGAATTTGCATGCGAAAAACGGATACCACAACTTGAAGTTGAGATAGATTTGACAGAGACGTACGACCTCGTGAGGAATGACATTGAGGACTCACAATTGCCATGAGTTGGTTCAAGAATGCAAAAGATTGCTTCACCTTTATTGGAAAATCAAGTTGACATGGATTTCTCGCACGAAGAATCGAGTGGCCGATAATCTAGCTAAGATAGTGCTACTAGATAGGGATAAAGACGTCTTTTGGGACTCCCCCCCCCCCCCCTCTACCCCGATGTTGCTAAGACTTTAAGTTTTGATATGGTCTAATGACAGAACTTTGCAATAAGATTTAAATGGCCTTACTTATCAAGAAAAAAAAAATAACATGCACATAATTTAGACAAGTATGCGTTCAACATAGATAATATTAAAGAATGATAATCACATTCAACATGGAAGAAAAAATTGATAATTGATAATCACGTTCAAGCTATAGCTAGTTGATAATTGATAATATTTCTTAAAGGTTTTCAAGTTATAGATAATTGATAATCACATTCAACATGCAAGAAAGAATTAGGAGAGAGAAATATTTAAGAAATTTTCTAAGGGTATAAACTACACTATTAAGGGGATTAGGAGAGAGAAATATTTTAAGAAATAATAATAATCCAAAGCTCCTTAAAGAAGCACCTCTTACCCTGCTTTTTGGCTTGTGATTTTTTTTTTTACTTATTTTAAAACAAGGAGAAGCAAAAAAACTATTTTCAAGCAATAATTTATAGCCTCTCAGGAGACAAAAGGCCAAAAGCTCATTTCAAAAGAATTTACAGACACTCTCTTAGTTTTTTCCTTTTTTTGGGTAGATAGGACTTAGTTTTGGAAAGATAATAGAGTGGAGTTACTTGGATAGCTGAAATTGATGATAAATTTTAAAAGAGGTACCTCTATTAGGAAGTGAAGTAGATTGTGTTTTTTGGCCTATGGTCTTATGGAACCTGTTCTAATGATCGAACCACGTTAGAGTTTGTGTGTGCCTTTTCACCTTATGCACATTCTTATCGCATGTTACAACTTATAATGCAAAGTAAAACATATACACCAATGATCGTATTATCATTTGTGATTGATTATGAATTATCAAACTGTAATTTTATTGACTACATAGGTAGTGTTTGCAAGCTGCAAAATGAAGCTATAATATGCTTTTAATCTAAATTAAGTTCTTTTAGGATGTTTAACTCACTACCTAAAACTACAAAACTCCTTTTTTAAAGCTAGTAACCGCCACAAATGCCAACTTTTAGCTTGTGGTAGCTTTTTTCACAACCTTTTTAATTTATAGATTTTTTTCTAAACACCACCAACTTATGACTTACACAAAATTTTATAACTTTTGCTTAAATTATGAGATTACTTTTAAAGTAGAGTTTGCAAACACCATCATAATAAATGACAAAAGTCTAATAATTCAGACTTTATTGTGTATTTTTAGAAGAACTTTTCTTTTTATAGTTGCAAGTTGATGCACCATATCTTGTAAGCAACAGTTATTAGACAATCGTTGTCACATGAGTCAACAATATACATTGGTTCTAAATCGCACGGGATATGGTACACGACCTCATGATAGTCGATCAAATTATGACCACCATGTCAAAAATTACAAGCACTCTAACGAACATAAGACATCACAATGACAACCCTAAGGTACTGCTTGCCACGACTCTTACTCGTGAAACTCATTCATTTTTACAGTCGACTTTTAGCTATTCAAGTAATGAAGTGGTCTTAGTTGGAAGATTATCCGACAAGCTTACTTGTTTCGATTGAGTGCAAATTCTCGAATCAGGTTAAGACCCCTTGTCCGCTTGCCAAATGAAATATTATTACAAAATGGTTTATGCAACCATTACATTCATATGGTGCAAAATTTGAATTGGTTAATTCATTTATCCAATTCCAATCCAATTGCGACCCGACACACTTTATCGGCCCAAATAAGATTCGGATCCCAAAAAGGCCCAATTACATACTATTTTCACACACCGACGTCACAACATTTCATTTTCTCTCTCCTCTGTAAAAATTCTCCTCTGTTGTTACCAAACATAACTGCAAATTGGGTCTCACACCACCAAACAAAACGACATCGCTTTAGATCCAAGGGAGCCACTGCTCCGCTCCTTCAATACACCCACCCTATTGATCTCACTCCACATTTTCGTGCATTTTTTTTTAATTTTGAAATTCTGTTGATATTGTGATGGCGTTATCGAGCTGTTGATTGAAATAATTCGATTGAAAATGGACAAAAACAAAAACCGCACCGATCTGCTCGCCGCCGGTCGTAAAAAGGTAGCTCGAATATCATTTTTCCCCTGCAATTTTTTGATTCCGATTCGATTCTTCTATTAGTTTTTTTTTCTTTTTCTTTTTTGTTTATTATTTCTGTTATGTCGTAAATAGTACTTCAAATCAATTAGGCACACGTGATTTTGTATATTTGTGCAATTTGTTTCTGTATAGTTTGGGTATGAGGTTTTTGTATAGGACTAATAGGAGTAAGGATTGTATGTGTACGCAGTTAAAAAGTTATTAAGTATCTACTCGATTTTAAGCTCGTTTGACCGATCGTCTGGAAAAATATTATGTTCCCCTGTAGTTAATTAGGTACCTGGTTATAGTTCTGCTTCTGGAGTTAAATAGTCGGTATATGTCTAGGATCTAATCATGATATGTTTATTGTTTCTGTTATGCTCGAGATAGTAGTTTAATTCTATTAGACACACGTTATTTTGTATATTTTTATGGTTTTTGTGCAATTTTTGTATAGTATGGCCATGGCACTGATTGTACATGTGATGAGAGGTTGTTGTATAGGAGTTAAAGATTGTATGTGTATGCAGTGAAATAGTTATTGAGTATCTATTCGGTTTTTAAGCTTTGCAGATTGATCGCCTGGAATCTATTAAGTTAGGTTCCCCTGTAGTTAATACTTACCTGGTTATAGTTCTGCCTTTTTCGTGCAATTTTTTTATTCGGATTCGTTTCTTCCATTAGTTTAATTTGTTGTATATTATTTCTGTTTTGCTGTAGATAGTAGTTCATATCCATTAGATACACCCCCTTGCTCAGTTAGACGCATATGATTTGTGTATATATGCTTTTTATGCAATTTATCTGTGTGAAGCTTCAGTCTGGCTTTTGTTGAACATGTGATGAGCGGTTTTCGTAAGGAGTAAGGATTGTATGTATATGCAGTGAATAGTCATTGAGTATCTACTCGGTTTTTGAGGTCTTCAGACCAATCGTGTGGATTATATTACGTTCCCTTAATAGTTACCTGGTTATAGTTCTGCTTTTTTCTTGCAATGTTTTTTTGTTGTGTATTTCCGTTTTGCTGTAGATAGTAGTTCATATCTATTAGATACACGCCTTTGCTCCATTAGACGTTTATGGTGTGTGTATGTATTCATGCTTTTTACGCAATTTATCTCTGTGTAAGCATGAGTATGTCTCTTGTTGTGCATGTGATTGGGAGGTTTTTGTATAGGAGTAAGGATTGTATGTGTCTGCAGTGAAATAGGTATCGAGTATCTACTTGGTTATTAAGCTAGTCAGAATGATCATCTGGAATCAATTATTTTCCGTATAGTTAATATTTTCCTAGTTATAGTTCTGCTTCTGGAGTTAAATAGTTGGTATAGTTCGATAAATAGGAGCTGTAATTTGGTATAACTGAAATGTTTTGATTGTACACGTTCTAGTTTTGACACATTGTATTTTCATTTAGCTTCAACAGTTCAGGAAAAAGAAGGATAATAAAGGAAATGATGGTAAATCTTCGAGTAAGGGTTCTAAATCTGGGCGGGATGCAAGTGTCAGTGCTGCCTCTGAATCAGCGGCAGCTCAGCAAAATGTTTCAGATGGGGAAAGATCGACAGTTGATGTGGAGGATGCTAATGAGTTGTCGCGGTCAAGTTCTAGATTGGATTCTGGGGCAAGTGATGCCGTTGCGTCTGCTGATGCCCTTTCAGTAAAGGCTGATAGTCTTGAAACTGATGTACGTGCAGGGACTGATGTGTCCCTGTCGGAGGGTTCTAGAGTAGATGAGACGCGTTTGAGTCAAAGTGCTCTTCGTGAACCAACTGTTGATTCTGGGGTACAACAGCCTCCGGTAGTTCCTGAGAATCAAAAACATGACTTGCCAGGGGGCTCTGATCCAATTGTTGAAAGAGAGAATTCTGCAGACTCCAGTATACCTTTACCCATTGACCCTTTATCCCAAATGGAGAGACAGCATGGGGCAGAGCAGGTAACAGATGTAGGTTTGTGCCTTCACTCTCAACACTTTCTTTCCTAAATACTACCTTTGGTTTTTAAGAGTTTCTGAAGAAACTATGCATCTTTTGTGGGTAGGGGCAATGCAGGAAGTTGGCAGTTCCAGTAGTAATCAAATTGATATGGACAGGGTGACTCAGATTGAAGTACACGATAGTCCTTTAGATGAGTTCAGTGGGACTTCTGTAGACCATATTAAAAGCGACTCGCGGAATACTGAGGCAGATGATGCAACCGATGGTGCGGCGCAACTCAGTAAACCTGATGAGGCTTCCACCGATATAGCTATCAATGATGCAGAAGAAGCTGATCAGCATAACCATTCAGTTCTCACTTACTCTGTAACCGAGTCTGGGACAGTGCCGGCCGCAGAAACGACCGATCAGAGAGAAAATATATCGCATGACTTGCCACATGAAGAGAAAACAAGAATGGCCAGTTTGTCAGGTGGTTATGGGGATGGCCCTACTGTAGGCGATCAGGTTAGCTCTGGGGTTATTGATCAGGAAAGATGTTTGGCATTGAAGAATGACGACACTGCAAAATCGCTAGGGTCTAAACAAGTGGATCTATCTTCAGGATTGGATGGAAGTTTAATAAAACTTTCTCAGCTTGCTGAAGTATTAAAGTTTCTAGATGAAGAGGAATTCCAGTTCTTGTTCAAATCAAGAGAAACTGGGGTATTTGAAGATACCGAGAAAGCGAAATTTAATGATTCAATTGTTCGTGATGCTTTTGAGAAGCTTAAAGAACAGTTATATCTTACCAGTTTTTCAAAGGATGCATCTTATTTAGAGCTTTCTGAACACCAGAAGTTAATTGATGAACTCTTTGTGGGCAATGCCTCAGTCGAAGGGAAGAATGAATTACTTACTGCGGAAATTGCACAGTGTAGGTATGAACTACACGAGGTTCTTTCTGTGAGGGAAGAACTCGAGAAGCAGCTTCACTTTTCCAAAGTCGAGATTGAGGATTTTTCTGCTAAAATCAATGAACTGCAGACTAACCTTGAAATTGCACAAGATGGCATATTAAGCCTGTCATCAGAGCTCAGCGACTGCCGGAATTTGGTGGAAGCCTTACAAGCTGAAAACAAAAGCTTAAATGGGAGTTTGAAAATGATAACGGAAGAGAAGGAGAAACTGCTGGAGGAGAATGGAGTTATTGTGCTTGAGAATGAGAAAGTGAGGGGAGAATTAGCTCAGTATAAAGCTTCTTTAGAGTCACTCCAAAAGGAGGAAGTTGACTTAACCAGGGATCTGACTTTGCTGAGAGATAATAAGAAGCAACTTGAGGAGGAAAAAGATTACACTGAACATGAGAATAGCAAGCTCCATACTGACATTGAAGGGTATAAGAGTGACATTGAATCTCTTAGTGGGGAAAACAGAAAATTGAAAGAGCTTATGACGTCAGCATCAGAAGAGAGAAAGATTCTTGAAGAAGAAAAAGACTTAACTGCCCAGCACTCTGAGAAACTGTCAAATGAGTTGATGGGCTCTAAAGATTTGTTGGCGACTCTTCAAGTAGAGATCTCCAACTTAGAAGAAGGTTTGAAGTCTATGACAGAGGAAAGAAACAAATGTGAAGAAGAGAAGAATAGTATTTTTGTCGATTATGAAAAACTTTCTCATGAGTTGTCGGCGATCAAAGTTTCGAAAGAAGGTCTGCAAGCAGAATGCAGCAAGGCTATGGATGACCTAAAAGAAGCAGCGTATCGCATCGACCAACTGACTAAAGAAAATGAAATCCTTAGGGCTGATATGGAGCTTCACAAGTCCAGTGAAGAAGGATTTGATTATTCATCTAAACTAGAGGATAGAAGTCGTTCTGTTGAAAGTGAAGTTCAAACAACACGAGAGCCCAGATCTGACTTCCCATCCCTAGAGCTGCTGAAATTGGATGGTTTGGATGATTCTTCTGGATTTGTGGCTTTGAGAAGGAACTTGCAGGATGCAGCTAGCTTAATGAAGAAACTTGAGGAGGCAGTTGAAGCAATGCACTTGCACTCAACTTCCTTGAGTAAGTCTAGTGATAAAGTATCACGCCTGATTCAAGCCTTTGAGTCAAAAGGTCATTCTGATGAGCATGACTCAGAGGAATCTCCATCTGGAAGCCAAACAACAGAAAATCCTTACATAATGACTAAAACGGTGGCTGGAAAACTTGGAGCATTGCTGAAGGATATAATTCTGGACGCTAAGATTGCCAGTGAATTCTGTTTGGGATTGATGGAGAATAAAACCCTTGTTGATGCTGCTGTGATAGAACTACGAAGCAAATATAATGCCCTGGGAGTGCACACTGATCTGGTGGAACAAGCAAATATGGAGTTTATGGTTCTATATGAAGTTAATAGAGAGAATATAAGCCATGCTGTTGCAAAAGAGGGTGAACTTCGCATTTTGTATGATGCCTTACAAAACCAAGAAGTGATTCTGAAATCAGAGAATAGTCAGCTTAGAGAGAAGCTGAACAGTCTCCTACTCAAAATTAGTGAGGTGGAGAGCCAACTGGAGGAAGTGTACCGAGATTCAGAAGAGAAGGTTGCTTCTTTGTCCAGCCAAGTCCAATCTCTCGAGGAAGAGGTAGCTAACAGGGAATTAATTGTTAAAGAAGAATGGAACTCTGTTGTTGCTCAAGTTCTTCACATGGTTGGTGAGCTGGATTCTTCTGTTGAGGCTTTTTGCTCAAATTCGTTAGAAGCTGACCGTAGCGACCTTGATTTCGTCAGCCGTGTTGTTGGTTCTGTTCATGGCGCTTGTAAAGTCATTGAAGATATGCGCGGAAATATTGAAGCTGCTCAAAGGAACCAACAAGTAGCATCTGATGCGTTCCATGATATGCATGAGAGAAACCGGAATCTGCAATCAAAGAATGAGATGGCCTCAAGCACACTGCAGAGACTGTATAACGTTCTCAACAAACTCGCGACTGAAACATTAGGGTATGACTCCAGTGAAACTGCAGGTGTTCTGTTAGATGGGGAAATGCTGGATCTTTCACATCCCAATGCGTTCAGTACCCTCTTAGACCAGTTGAAAAGTATTCTTGGTGACAGATTGCTTCTTGAGTCTGCAAATAAACAACTCAAGGAAGAGTTGACAAACAGAACAAGAGATATGGATGAACAGGAGCAAAAATGTCTCAGCCCAGATACAATCTTGAAGTTGGTTGAAGTTATTGAACATTCTTTGATAAAGGATGGGATAGATATTTCTGAACACGAGCCTGCCTTACGCCTAGAATCTCTGGTTAATTTACTTGTAGGCAAGTACAATGAAGCTGTTGAAGGTTTAAGCTTGCCCACATCTCTTGAATTGCAATTGACTGATTTGCGGGGTCAAGTGGAACACTTAAATTACTTACTTGTTCAGTATGAAAATGAGAATCTTGTGTTCAAGCATAGTTTGAAGAGTGCTGAAGAGGATGTAGTTTCTCTTAACACTAGAGTACAACAGAAAGTTGCTGAACTTGAACTGTCAGATCAGCGGGTGGCGTCCCTCAGAGAGAAGTTAAGTATAGCTGTTTCAAAGGGAAAGGGCTTGATTTCACAGCGTGACAGTCTCAAGCAATCCCTGGCTGAAACATCTAAAGAACTAGAAAAATGCTCTCAAGAGTTGCTATCTAAAGATGCCAGGCTTCATGAGCTGGAGACAAAACTAAAAGTTTATGGTGAAGCTGGTGAGCGCATGGAAGCTTTGGAATCTGAACTCTCATACATTCGAAATTCAGCAACTGCTTTGAGAGAATCATTTATTCTCAAAGATTCTGTCATTCAGAGAATAGAGGAAGTTCTAGAAGATCTAGAGCTGCCCGAGCACTTCCATTCCAGAGATATAATCGAAAAAGTAGATTGGTTGGCAAAATCTGTGACAGGAAATCCGTCGAATCACAACGACTGGGATCAGAGGAGCTCAGTTGAAGGTGGTTCATATCCCGAGGCTAGGCTTGTTGCTGTTGACGGCTTGAAAGAAGACTTGACTCCGAGCCTAAATTCCATTGAGGATTTAAGAAGAAATTATGAGGAATTGCGGAACAAATTTTATGGGTTGGCTGAGCAGAATGAGATGCTTGAGCAATCACTAATGGAGAGGAACAATCTTGTGCAGCAATGGGAAGAAATTATCGACAGGGTAGATGTGCCTTCTCATTTGCGGTTGTTGGAGCCTGCAGATAAGATTCAGTGGTTAGAAAGTGCATTATCAGAGGCTCAGAGGCAATATAGTTCTCACCAGCAGAAGTACGAGATGCTTGAGCAATCATTAATGGAGACGAACAATCTTGTGCAGCAGTGGGAAGAAATTATTGACAGAGTAGACATGCCTTCTCATTTGCAATTGGAGCCAGCAGATAAGATTCAGTGGTTGGTAAGTGCACTATCAGAGGCTCAGAAGCAATGTAGTTCCCTCCAGCAGAAGTACGAGATGCTTGAGCAATCATTAATGGAGAGGAACAATCTTTTGCAGCAGTGGGAAGAAATTCTTGACAGAGTGGATGTGCCTTCTTATGTGCGAGTGGAGCCTGCAGACAAGATTCAGTGGTTGGGAAGTGCATTATCAGAGGCTCAGAACCAGTGTAGTTCCCTCCAGCAGAAGATTGGTAGCTTGGAGACCAATTGTGAATCCCTTATCACTGACGTGGAAGGTTCACGAAAGAGAATAGCTGAGCTGGAGGAGGCCTTCGAGCAAGTTTGCCTAGAGAAAGAAGTTCTATCCGGAGACTTGGAAATTTTGAGTCGTGAAAATACTGACATCTCAAAAAGAGCTTCTGATTTTCAAATTAGAAATGAGAATCTTCAAAATGAAGTGAATTTGTTGCAGGAGCAGAGGCTTCAGATTGAAGAAAGTCGAAATCATATGGATGGTTCAATAAGAAGGTTAAAAGAATTGGTGGAGGATGCTCTTCAGATTTCTAGTAAAGAAGATGAGGCTTTTGATCAGAAAAGCGTCAGTTATTTGGAAGAGGTAGTTAATAATCTCGCAGAGAAATATAAAACACTTTCCTCAAGGAACCCTGTTAACCTTGAGCCTTTGGATGTGCATGAAACTGAAAAAAGGGAGCTGACTGATGCGTTAAGGGATTGCGAGAATCAGGATGTAACGACTCTGAAGAAGGAGCTGGATGAGGCCATGGGTGAGTTGGTATCCTTGAAGGAGGAGAACAATCACTACATGCTGAACAACCAATCTCTAGTCAGTGAAGTCGAAGCATTGGAAATAAAAAAGAATGAATTGCAACAGCTGCTTAACCAGGAGGAACAGAGATCGACTTCTTTGAGAGAGAAGTTAAATGTTGCCGTCAGGAAAGGGAAGTCCTTAGTGCAACAGCGAGATGGCATGAAGCAAGTGATTGATGAGCTTAATGCTGAGGTCACTCGCCTCAAATCTGAGATCAAACACACAGAATCAGCCATTACTGAATACCAGGAACAAATCAAGGATTTGTCAACTTCTCGAGAAAGAGTGCAAGTTCTGGAATCTGATAATATGTTGCTCAGGGATCGCCTGGGAGAAACTGAAGACCGTTTACTGGAAAAAGAGGGCACATGGAATACTATCTTGGACGCTTTGAATGATATTGGTAATGGTCTTGTATTTAAATCTGGAAATCCGATCGAGAAGCTGAAAGAAATAGGGAAACATTTGCATGATTTACGCGGTAGTGTAAATTACTCAGACCAAGAATCAAGAAAATCAAGGAGAGCAGCCGAACTACTGCTTGCAGAGTTGGAGGAAGTTCAAGAAAGAAATGATAGTCTTCAAGAGGAGCTAGCAAAAGCTGCCCATGAACTGTCAGAAGTTTCCAGGGAAAAGCAATTAGCTGAAACTTCAAAACGTGAAGCTCTAGCACATATTGAAAAGATATCTAATGCTCACTCCGAGGAAAAGGACGGGCTGGTTTCTGAACTTATGATGCTGAAATCTGGTGTCGATCAAATTAAAGAGGACCTTTTAGCCACAGAGAGAGAATTGGATGATGTTTTATCTAATGACTTGGAGGTTTTCCATAATGTGGAAACCATGATAAATTCCTCACGGGAATTACGTGACATTCCTGTTCTAAGTGCTCCATTTCTTCATGGTATACCTGGTCCCGTCATGTCAAGAAATTCGGATAACAAGGTAAAGGTTTTTCTACTATCACTACTAACATAATACTTCATCATCTAGCCATTGTATTGGATTTCTTTTTTTGCTTGTTTTCCTCTCTTTTTCTGTATGGTTCTAGAAGAATGCAACTAGTAATTCTCTATGCCGCTCTAATGCTAGTTGGCAACGTTAAATACTTTAAGTGATTCAATTGGTGGTTTTAGTAAGTGTGCAACCCTGGAAACCGCAGTCA
Source organism: Linaria vulgaris (assembly GCA_948329865.1). Lineage (NCBI taxonomy): Eukaryota > Viridiplantae > Streptophyta > Magnoliopsida > Lamiales > Plantaginaceae > Linaria > Linaria vulgaris. The sequence continues at coordinate 142,438,761 of OX415249.1, forward strand.
AGTGTAATTGCTTTGATGCTATTCACGGAGATGGTTGACATTTTCTTTGGTTTGTATATCCCACTAATGTTTGAAGATGGTAAATACGTATAAATCTGGATTTGAAACAGATAGCATGATAAATCTATTTGTAGTAGAGAACTGTTAGTGTCTGAGATGCTGAGTGAGGTTACTTCGATTTTCTCATTCACTTTGTGTGTAAAATACAGCTGCTCTTAGATTCTGATTTCTAAGGCCATGATACCAAAAAAAAAGGACGTGCATTGAAAAATCAATGCTGTCTTTATGTCATAAAGGTGTCGAAATTGCTCCTGTTATTTTTTGCCATTGATGCTTTAGGGTAACTGAAAAAGCAAATATAGAAAGCATATTTTTGAGATACATTTTCAAGGTGGTTCTTATGTAAGACCTGACTAGTTGTTTTATCCCTGTTATTGAATTATGCATGCATATTCATTATATTGTATGAGATGGAAGCAAAACTTATTACTGTGCTGATTATGTCTTGTATGTTTGGGGTAACTCGTGTAGTATACTTGATGCCAACATGTTATTTCCCAGTCAGATGGTTCCCATTCTTTATAGACATTCTCTCTCTTTGCTTGAGATACTTAGCAGAGTTTCAACTTCACCTACAGGTTTTTGTGGGAGAAATTGACTCTCTCAAGAAACGACTTCACAATCATTCGCACTTGCTACGTGAAGAAGCTCTTCGTTTGTCTGAAGCAGTGAGGAGCGTTCATAAAGAATATTCTTCTCAGAAAGACTTGTATGAGTCTGTAAAAAGAGATGTTAAGCATTTGGAATCGAATGAGAAAGAGAAAGAGGCAGAATTACGTACTTTGAACGCAAACATTTCCTTGCTCTATCAAACTTGCGTCAATGCAATATTTGATATTGAAAATTGGAAGAACCATATTGATGGAAATGCAATGGCATCCAAAGACCCCGAGAATAACTTGAAATCTCAAGTATCTATTGACAGGAGTAGATTCTCTAATCATGAAGGGATAAGAGGCACATGCGACAAATTAGAATTAGCTGTCAAGGATTTCATGAGCATAAAAAATGAACATATGGAGGTTGGCCAGAGGGAAATGAAGGATACCTTGTTGAACTTACAGAAAGAGCTTCAGGAGAAGGATATTCAGAGAGACAGAATTTGCATGGAGCTTGTTAATCAGATAAAGGAAGGCGAGGCAAAGGCGAGTAATTATTTGCATGATCTCCAGCAAGTAAGGACGGCTCTACATGATTCACAGAGACAAGTTGATGGAATGAAAGAAGAACGCTTGGTATTGGAACAAACGATAAAAGAGTTACAAGATAAGGAAATTGGGTCTACAGATTTGCAGCAGAAAGTTAGCGCACTAACACATTCTCTAGCTGCAAAAGAACAAGGTCTTCTCGGGAGCATTTTAAGTTGTGTCCATACTTTTAATATTACCAGCATGGAATATATTATGTTTTAGCTTAATTTCATAATTTTCTTGCAGAAGCTGAGGCACTGATGCAGGCACTTGATGAAGAAGAGGCTCAAATGGAAGACCTTTCTACCAAGATTGAGAGATTGGAAAAAGAGTTGCAACAAAAGAACCAAGATTTGGAAAACCTTGAAGCTTCTCGCACTAAGGCTCTGAAGAAGCTTTCTGTTACTGTGAGCAAGTTTGACGAACTTCATTTTTTCTCTGAGAGTCTCTTATCTGAGGTTGAGAAACTTCAGGCGCAATTACAAGAGCGAGATGGAGAAATCTCTTTTCTTAGGCAAGAGGTTACACGGTGCACTAATGATGCACTAGCTGTTACCCAGATGAACAAGAAGAGGAGTTCTGATGAAGTTCATGACTTGCTAGCATGGTTAGGTTCCTTGTTGTCTCGGGTACAGGTGCCTGATGCTAATTCTGACAACATTATAGGTCATCAGGTTGATGAATACAAAGAGACGTTACAGAAGCAGATTATTGCGTTGATATCTGAATTAGAGAACCTTCGTGTTGTGGCCCAGAAAGGTGATGCACTTCTGCAGCAAGAGAGAAGTAAAGTGGAAGAATTGGCACAAAAAGAACAATCCCTTAAGAATTCTTTACGTGAAAAGGAATCTCAATTAGTCATGCTTCAAGGGGCTGAAGAATCACCAAAAGCAACAACTTCCAATTCTGAGATCGTGGAAGTTGAGCAGATGGTAAAATATTATTTCTTTTGATATTCTTAGTGCTTCATATGTTCCCAACTGGCCCAAAAGTCAATGAGCTCTCTTCATAAGTTTTTTGCAAACACCACCTAATTATATTCTTGGGAATGTGAAATACAAGATTTTTCTCTGAACAAAACTTTTACCCTTCATAACCATACTCGTTTTGTGGATTCGCTGACATGTTATGTTTAATTTCACCTTATTCTTCTCCGTAAGAATTATTATAAGTTGCACGATGAGTTAATGTGGAAGAAGACATAGAGCTCTCTAATTGCAGTCCTTGGTTGTTGGGTTATCACATTGAGCATGTGCGGACATAGTTATATGCGATGCAGGAAAGATACTTCTATCTATTTTATGAGTAGTGCAAGCTATTAATGGCGCTCTATTATCTCTTTGAAAGTTATCTTCTTGTTCCTTGGGGTTTTACATTTTGACACTGATGTCTACTGCCTGATGGTGCAGACAAAGAATTGGGCGTCTTCAGGGACGATGGCACCGCAAGTTCGAAGTTTACGGAAAGCTAATAATGATCAAGTTGCCATTGCAATAGATGTGGATCACAGTAGTGACAGGTTGGAGGATGAGGATGATGATAAAGGTGACATATTTTTGGTCTAAAGAATTTTGTATCAATCTATAATTTTCTAGAAGTCCTGCTTTCAGCTATTAATTTACTTCTAAAATTGTGTTCTTGTTTCTTATTCAATTTCAGCTCATGGCTTCAAGTCACTCACTACATCGAAAGTTGTCCCACGATTTACAAGGCCACTATCGAACATGATTGATGGAGTGTGGTATGCATCAATATTTGTTAGTACTCAGATACTCGAAATTAATGGTCTCCTTATAACATCAATTTAATTATATCGTGCTAGGGTGTCATGCGATCGAGCACTAATGCGACAACCTACTTTGAGGCTTGGCGTCATCATCTATTGGGCTATTTTGCATGCCCTACTTGCAACATTTGTAGTCTGAGAATCTTAATACCTGGTCAGTGCTCTCTGTCAAATGCCCTGCGCTGTCATTGCCTTACAATTGGGTTTTCTGTTTTTATTTCCATTATATAACACAAGAGAGGGGCCATTATAGGCCTTAAGTTAGGAGTAGAATAAGCATGTTCATCATGCAGCATGAAACAGAGCAGGTTAGGTTCTAGAAAGAAGCGGGAGTGTGTTCTGGTACTAAGTTGAGCCCGTGAAATTGCTTTTATTAAAACTATCCAGCTGTTTTAACAAACACTGAAGCTCCTAGATAGATGAGAATTGTTTTCTAACATCAACACGGTAGACTTTAGAAAAGAGATTTTACAGTAAGATATTAAAACCTTGGAAGTTGAAAGAATACTCTTTTAATAACTAGAAGTATACTTTCCATTACTGAATTCTGTCAAAAGATGTAAAGAAGGTACTGTACCAGCATTGGTACATTTCTTATTTTTTGAATGCAAGCAGGCAATCGTATCATCGTACATGCATCTTCTGTCAGTGTTTACTAGTGCATTCCTCACGTTCAATGTTGTAATTTGAAACAGTTTTTTTTCTTAACTTCCTTACCACCAATCTCATTGATTAACATATAAAGTTCGTGCTTTCTTCTTTTGCCAGTTCTTCAGGGGCCTTTGATACACGCGAAGGGTGATCTCACAGCTTCAGTCAGATTTGTTGAAGTGCGTACGTCTTAGTGGTTCTGGTCATCATGTAAGGTGGTTGAATCGTTTATTATTTGTGAGAGAGGAGCTAAAACCTCAAATGCTTGGATTGTCCAGAAAATATGGAAGCATCATATAGGATATACAGACAGCAAGGCGTAGTTGGTTGTACGTTATACTGAAGATTTTGCAACTTTCGTGTTGCCTGTTGCAGCACACAAGCACACACACCATAGTCTTTTTGTTGTTGGTGTTGGTCGTTAAGTTATAGGTGGTAGCCCATAGTTGTTTAAGTACTGGAGTTGGTAGAAAGAAAGCAATTTGTTGTAGGCAACACCATCAGGGATGGGTATTGTTCACCCCCGCCCTACCCCACCTCCACCCCTCCATTTATACATAAGATTGAAGTTCTTCATTTTTTGACGCATAATGGAGCTTGTACAATTGTTGGATCAATTCTCATCATGCTTAATCTTCAAAGTTCACCATCATTTGGATTGTAAGTGGTACGCATTTCCCTTTCATGTCCAATTTATTTGCGTAGACAGAAAATTCATGATTGTAACATATGATTTATGCACATTTCATTACAAAAGAACTGTTCAGAAGAATCTTGTTTTTCCTCAATGCGAATTAACCTGATCATCAAAATCCTTCACATTCCCCCTACCACCTCCCTCAAACCTCCCTATCCTAAAGTGCGCGAGATCTACGTCCTTCGCTCCACCATCCTCCACCATTTCTGCAATGATCCGCCCAATCACTGGTGCCATCTTAAACCCGTGCCCTGAAAATCCGCCGGCAACCACTGCACTCTCCCCAAACTCGCCGCCCAAAAAATCAATCACGAAATCCTCGTCTGGCGTCATCGAGTACATGCATGACTGCGTCATAACTGGCTTCTCCCAATCAACTAGATTCCCGAATCTGCCCCTGATCCAGTCACGGAGCGCTTGGACCACACGCTCAGGTGCTGCCCACGTGCGGTCCTCTGGGTCGCACGCTCTGCCACCGTGGACAGGGATTTTGATGAGGTTGGGGAACTCCAAGGCTGGTGTTCCGTAGATGTACGGGTTGCCGTAGCTGGCAAAGGTGGGAAAGCTTGATTCGATTGTGAATTTACTTTCGTGACCTTGGTTGATTTTCCAGTAGTGGACGGTGGTCTCTAGTGGCTGAATTGGGAGGGTTATGCCTCGCACCTTCTGAACCAGCTTTTGAGTCCAAGCTCCTGATTTTCAAAAATATTAACTTTTAATTTTTATTTTAAAATTGTCAATAATCGAATAATAAATATTCCGCCAATTTTTCAAATAATAATAAATAGGAAGTTAACAATAAATTAGGCATTAATAATACCAAAAGGGACGCAAGGAAACCCAACGTTAAAATCACAATATTTAAAAATATCATGTATCAAGCAAGATAAAAGTATCCCATGGTTTCAAAACCGTATCAAAAAGATACGCATCTTTCACCTCTTTACATTCCTAAAACCTTATTACGTGTCAAACATAACAAAAAGATTATCTACGTGTTGTCGACTAGTTGCAAACACTAGTGCTAGAAACTGGTTGTCGCTTAATATGCTCAACCAATAGTCATCAACTCATTCAGAAACAATATCATTGTGTCAAACGAAAAATAAACAAATATACAACTAATCAAAACAAGATGCACGACGATGGTATGGTCCAACTAATTCTATTATAATGCTTTGTTAATTGTGCGATTTGAATCTTGTGAAGGGGTCAAGTAATATATGAGTTTAAGAAAATCCTAAACTCGTAACTCTTTGTTGTCCACGCCATTATGCAACGGTTTAATGTAATAACATTTTAAGAAAGAGCCCCAAATTTCACCTTCCCATATTATAGAATGAAAGAAAAGTAAAATTTTCTTTTAATTTAAATTTCTTAAAACTCAAATTAAGTGTGACAATAAATCAATACCTGCTGTTATTACACATTTCTTGGCACTAAACTTCCGACCATCTTTTGTAACCACCACAGCCAAATCTCCATCTTTATCAACGTCCACCACCTCAGTCCTATCCCTCACCACCGCCCCGTGCCGCATCGCCAGCGTCTGAAACATCGCCACCGCCTTCGTTGGCTTGATAACTCCACCATGCTCCGTCGCCACTCCGATCCAATCCTCCGGCAAAACAAACATCCCGCCAAACTCCTCCGCCACCTCGCCGGAACTCATCACCCTCACCGGAACCGAGTTTTTCCGGCAACTCTCCACGACGGCGGTTAATGATTTGTTGTCGGAAGGGCCCATGTCGAACTGGCTCGTTTCAAAGTAGACCTTGTACCCGATTTCTAACTCGGCTTGTCGCCATAGGTATTGGGATTGGAGGACGAGTTGGGTGTAGTAGTCTTCGGGGTACGTGGCGCGTATAGTTCGGGACTCGCCGTGGGAGGAGCCACGGTGGTGGAGGAGGTCAAATTGTTCGAGGAGGAGGGTGGTGAGGCCGCGTTTGGAGGTGTGGTAGGCGGTGGAGCTGCCCATGACCCCGGCACCGATTATTATTACGTCGTATGTTTGGTTGGAAGGTTCCATTTTTTGAGAGTGAGATGTGGTGCTGGAGATGAGAGGAGATATTTGAGTGCATGTGGTGTAAAATGATGTGAGTTTTTTTTATAATGGTGTGGGGCTTGTTGGCTTTGTCAGAGTTTGTTTTCTTCTCAAGGGTGAATGGGTTACATGCATATAGAAGAAGATGACAAATTATATACAACAACTCAACAACCAACCAACCATGTAATCTCAATTATGAGGTAAGTTATTTGAACCACCAATGAATAACTTCGCGAGTCCGTTAAATGAATTTTCCAACTTTGTCCTTCTAGATTGAAAGTACAACTTCTTTTAGGTCTCTATACTTCATATGAGTTAGATAAAATTGCATTTGATTCCCTCCGTTGTAAAATGATGTGGATCAAGACGATAATATTTTTTTTTAGAGACTACTTACCGATATCATGTAATCTCGTTTCTAGTGTTAGATAAGTAACAAATTTGTGTGCACCAAACATACAATTGGTGCATGAAATGATTTCTGGTCGATGGTCTATACAGTCTCATTCTTCCATTGCGAATTTTGGTGCACGAACAATACCTTCAAACGACGCACATCTGCCGCTACCTACCATTTAGTTGGCACCAACGAGACCCAACTAAGGTAAAGTCATGTCGCGGCTTTAAAATTCATTGCTTAGCTTACCGCAGGCAAAGCAAATGGGTGGAGAGTGTTTAGTCTGTGGTCTGTTGCATGAAACGATTTTTCGTTGATGTGTTCGTGTTACAAGAGTAGTGACAATTTACGTCGCGTAATTTATTAGTGGCCATAATATTATCGTAAATTTGTAAACTAATTGGAAAGTGTTAACATTAGTCATTTTTACCTTTTTACGACACCCCAAAAATGTCCAGGGTATCACAGAAAGATCACATCGGCATCGGCGAACATCAATGTTCCCCACGATGCCAAATAAGAGGTGCACCCTATCCCACAACAAGTATTTCACAAAGTACAAATCTCGCGCGAGGTATCGGAAACTTTAAATAGCTTACCGCATACCCCCTAGGGATACGATACTCTTGCACTTACCCTGTCGCTCGGACCTTCCCGGGGCATCTTGGAAAAATCCTTCAATAGTAAGGTATCGGAGCAGATCTCGCGCGAGGACATCTTGGAAGAAATCCTCCGATAAAGAGGTCTCGGAGTGATGTGCGCCCTATGCTTATTTTAAAGAGGCCTCGGAACGATACACAAATAATTCCTATCTCACTAAAACGGATAAGAACTCCACCTAAAGTTGACTCAGCGACACTTGCCTGATAAACGTTGGCATCCGGGAGCTACGTCAGCTACTTCAGAGACACTTGTCTACCAAAGACCGATAGTACAGGCACCCGAAAGCTATGTCAACATCTTCAGAGGCGGTTATCCCAATATAGTCAAAGTTAAAGAAGGAAAGAGAGGACCCCACTTGTACAAAGATTGACCCTTATAAAAGAAGAACAAGAGGGGGAGAAAGAGATATACTTTTTTTGGGGGGAAATTAGAGAAAAATCGACATATTTCTTCAGACTTGGGCAAGGCGTTCTAACCTACTCCTAATAAATACCGTTAACAGAAAGGCTTTTGTAGGGTTAAGTATTCATAGTTTTTTGATTTTTTTTTCAAAAATCTGACTAATAACAAAAATTGAAATTTATATTTTAATATTTTAATAAAAATGAAAGGTGCCGAAAATAATTTTAGACTTACTTAAAAATTATAATTACACAATAATTACAAAATTATAGAAGTTTGAAGAAACAACTGTCTTTTAATTAATTAATTAATAATAATAATAATAGTAATAATAATAATAATAATAATAATAATAATAATAATAATAATAATAATAATAATAATAATAATAACATCAAGGTTTGCCCGTGCGTCATGCTTGTATAAAGTGAATAAGGCCAGACATGAATATCATAATGTGTCATTTGTAATGATTCAAATGGACTTTCGACCATCGTGGTAAAAAAATAAGATGTCCTATTGCCATTATTAATCAGAAGAATTATGATCGATATGCATACATTTGAAATAGTACTATGAATCTACGTATGCTTAATATGCGAGATAATATGATTAATTCCAATGTCAACGCGTCGTTATTGTTAGAAGTATAATTATCATTTGAAATGCCTCGCAATTTAAAAGTTAATCTTCACAATATAAACTCAAGTGCAACTAAAACATGCCTTAGTTTTTTGTTTCCTTTAAACTCAAATACCAAATATCTACCTTAACGTGTCAAAAAAGATAAATTACAAAGTAATATTTCTTTAATATGATTTAGTTGATGACAATATAGTTATAAAATAATCCCACTCGTGCCGCCAACACAATAGAAAAATGTAACTCTTTCCGCCATTTTGTGCTCTATCCCCATGACCCACAAATGAAAAATTGACAATTATGTAACACGATTAACTTTAATTCAGATAATATGATGAAATGATGACTATAATACAAAAGTCAAATTATATTCCTACAATTGTTAATCTCTATTTTATGACCCACTAACCCAAGCAAAATGATGCTTTCATTTATTTTAATAAAAAGAATATAATAAGTCCTCAAACTGGGGATGATTTGGTCATATTATCAAAAGTCACTGTGTACTGACTTGTCATGGGACCAAAACTTTTCTTTAGAAAACGCTACAAACAAATTGGACAAGTGTCATTGCCATATATTGCCTTCTATAATTTGATTCTGTTGTTAATAAGAATATTCTATCACGTCACGGGTGATAATTTGAATTTCACAGAGATATTGAAGCCATTTATTCGTACGAATTTCTGACACTAAGCTTAATTAATCACACCATCGAACAACCACATTGATTTCCATCGTGAAGTAGTTGACTAGTGTATGTCCTTCTAAAATGGTCTGACTCGGATACACGAAGTGTTGTCAAGTGGACTCCAAATAGAACATAAAACACGACAATAATTTAAAGATGGAAAAATAAACGACTCACAGATTTTACGTAAAATTCTCAAATTAACGAAAATGTAGAAGAACTTCACTATGCGTGTAAAATAAGAATTACAGCTCTCAGACTTTTATCGTAGTAAAGTCATACAAATTCTCTATTTTACTTCACACTAACAACACTTTATTAAACAACTCTTTATATAATTAATTACTTGCTTAATTATACAAGAGAACTAACTATGTTTGGGATGATGTTCTCGATCAATTGCCCCGGCTATTTATAGGAAGAGTTTTCCTTCAACTCTGACTCCAAAACGCATGCCTTCAATTCAATTAGTTGGCAGATGAATTATTTGCATTCTTCAGCTCCTAATCTGCCCACAGGTACACTCACACCACATGCACATTTAATTGGCTGCATGCACTTAAATAATCACCGCCAACAATTGGTATTCACCATGAAGAAGAGATTTATATGCTCCAACCGGAAGAATTTATAGAAGAAGGAAAATAGAACTTGGATTGCAGGTTGACCAAATCTTTGTACGGTCTCAAACAGGCGCCGAGGTGTTGGTACAAAAGATTTGATTCATTCATCATGAGCCTTGTATACAACAGACTAAATACAGATCCTTGTGCATATTTCAAGAGATCTGGTGATGACTTTGTATTTTGCTGTTGTATGTTGACGACAAGAAGCACTTTGAGGACAATAAGTTATTTTAAGTTGCTTAATATTAAAATTATACATAAATAAGAAAAATATTTGAACTGTTTGGAAAAATATTCTTAAGAACGACATCGTCATTATTTTTAATTGACAAATACTACGGTGAAAGTAATTAAAATATTTTTTTGCTTTTTGTTTTTTGGTTACATAAGAATGTGATACCTCAAAAAAACTAGCACAACTACTATATGATATACCGAAGCTTATACCACCAACTGTGTCATATAAGAGGTAATGTTTGTCTTTATGGGAAGACTCTATAAATAGAGTTATTGAATAAATAAATTGTACACAAATTCAAAAGCAATTTTACATATTATTTGCACTTTTTTCCCTAAGTTCTTTTTACATATTATTATAATCCCCAACAACTTTACCCCTCTTTTATCTTAAATGACCACTGAACCTTCCTGCTATCTCTTCTTTCGTTTGCTTTTCGTTTGTTTCGAGAAACAATTATAAATTTATTGAAAGATCTTGGATCTATATTACTTATAACCAAATACAGTTGAACTTGACAATGCTTGCAACTGTACTCGTAAGTAAGACAGACGATAGTTCTTTAACGTTTAAAACCTGTTTTACTGTTGCAACTGTTAAAAGACAGTTAAACATAAAGCGATAAAGAACACAAAGATTTTTTACGTGGTTCGGTCCAAATGGTCCTAGTCCACGGGGTTTGCACCCAAATGTTGTGACTCAACCAGTACCCTACTTAAGAATTACAATGATAGGAATTACTCCAACGTAAATCTAGAATCCCTCTAATTTACCGTTGTAACACCTAACCCTCAACTATTTTCGGTATACTCCTTTGAGTCGGAGAACTTCAAGATTAACTCAAAGCTCCTTTGACGTGAAGTTCTCACTAGAAGCCTTTGACTCGATATATGACTAAAATCACTAATTATCCTTTTAAAAGCTTGCTTCAATTGTGTCGAGTCTTCTCCTTATATAGGCATGAGCAGAATCTCTGCAGATCTTCAGTTGCAACCCTCGCAGATCTTCTTTTCTTAACAGATAAGATCTACATATCTCTAGTTGCAATCAACGCGGATCTTCTTTCCTTATAGATAAGCGCGTCTGATTATCCGGTTGCAACCCGATTATATTTTCTTGCCTTATCCGAAAGATTTATCATACAAGATATCCAATTGTATATGCTACCTAAATATGTCTAGATGCATAATAAGGAGATACATTTAATATCTAGCAAGTTAATCTTTAAGATAGAATAATATCTTCTAAAGATAAGGTAATATAATTAAGATAATTACCATCTAAAAAGATTAACTTATCCTAACGATTTAAAACAAAACAATCTCAATTAAATAATAGTTGGGCCGATCGGATTTAAGCCCAATCCAAGTGAGAATAACGGTCCTAAGAATCTCCCCCTTTGATTTGTTTTGTCAAAATCATTGACCAATCTGCATAAGTGGTTAGAACAGAGCATGCCTTAAAAAGTTCATATAAAACCAAGGTGCAGAGATAGTAGCAGTTGCAACACTGGTGCAACCATCTGTAAACACACAACTAAGGGGTGCTGCTCCCCCTTACATGCAACTCCCTTAAACCCTTTCCCCCTTTTTGACAGAGGAAATCAAAGGGTGCTCGACTGTTGCAACAAACGGTCCAGCTTGGAGTCTATCTTAAAAAGATAAGAATAAAAGATCAGATCAAACAAAGATAATCTTGGAATATATCAAAATATCTTTCTAAAGAAAAACGAAACATTTTCTTTTTAAATATAATTTCCAGAATACAGAATCAAGGGAATATTCCATTTTGCCAAAACGCTGATTTACGTTGTTGCAACTGAGCTGTCTGGATGACTTTGCAATTGACAGATTCACTGTCCGAAAATAGCGTGACTTTCCTGCATAAACAGGCATTGAATACTTTCCAACATATAATCAATCAACATGATTTAGGAAGGATATGCAACACAGCAAGGAAAGTCAATTACATCACAATCTGAAGGAAAGTTTCCTTCTTTAAGATTATCACAATAATAAACATGAAAACGCGACTTGCTCAGCGGCTAGATGGAAAGTGAAGATTAATGAGCAATACAAAGATTCCCTAAAGCCCTAGAATTTAGGTGGGAAACTTTTTCACTAAAACACAACCTCCTAACCTAATCCAATCCAATCTTTCCTAATAAGCATAAATCGTGAGATATATCCAAAAAAGAGAAGGATAGGCGCAAAAATTGTTGAGATAATCATAAGGCAACACCATCTTATCTTAACAAACATCCAAAAAATCTCATAAGGTCACACGAAAGGAAACACAATCGAGAGAAAACCAGGATCCCACAAATTATGTAGAATTGAATCAACGACACAGAGTCCCAAAGGAAAGAAATTAGCCGAAGATAATCAAAAATTCCATCAAGAAACTGAGTCCAAGTAAAAACCGGTATCACGTAATCTCCTCAGTTGCAACTTTGTATAAGACAACACACGCAACTGGTAGCTTTCACTCTGACACATTTGTGAACAAGGTAGCTCTTTTCAATGAGTAGACGCGTGGGATATAAATTGATAGGTTTCACACTTGTTTCAGTAGGTCAGGTATCTTTTTCCAGTTGCAACTGAAAGCCGGTGTGACAAGCTCAAAATAAATTACCTTTCGGTGTTTGTCTCCTTCATTTTGAAAGTAATTTGAGACAATCACTATTTTTCTTCCTTTTTTTTTCAACAAAGATTCACTGAGGAGAAAAACATGTATATCAAATCAAGACAGGGGACTACAAATCTTAGTGGAATAAATAATTAAGTCCAGAAAAGTCACATTTGGTTGCAACAGTGTCCCTGTTGCAATTCACATAAGGCAGAGGCCCAACGACTTACGAAGGTGCTCAAATAGTGTAACATCGAGAGCCTTTGTAAAGATGTCTGCAAGTTGAAGGTCAGTACACACATAGTGTAACTCAACAGTCTTGGCTTCTACCAATTCTCTAATGTAGTGATATCTTAAGTCACCATGCATAGTGCGAGAATGTTGAATGGGATTGTTGGAGATATTAATGGCACAAGTAATATCAGAAACCACTATAAGTTCATGTTGTATAATACAGTAATCCTTGAGCATTTGTTTCATCCAAATCACTTGAGTGCAATACCTTCCAGCGGCGATGTATTCAACCTCAACTGTGGAAAGTGTAATGGAATGTTGCTTCCTAAATAAAAACACCCTTCAGTGGTTCTTTTCCTTTCATCAGCGCAACCTGCCTAATCACTATAACCTGCAAAATGAGCATTATCGTTATAGTTGTAACTGAGACCAAAATTAGTTGTTCGAGAAATGTATCTAATAGTTCTTTTGACAGCTTTGAGATGAGATTCATTGGGCATGCACGATATTGTGCATACACTCCTACACTGAAATAAATATCGGGCCGACTTGCAGTGAGATAAAGCAAACTTCCGATCATGCTTCTGTAAGGACTTGGATCAATGGAGTTGCAACTATCATCTTTGATAAGTCGGCCAGTCGATCTCATGGGAGTCTTCATTGGTATAGCATGGTCAAAAACAAATCTTTTCACAAGATTCCCTGCATTCTTTGCCTGTTAGATGAAGATTCCAATGTGATCTTGTTTGACCTTTTGAATTGGCCCTACTAAATACATGTGAAGCAGTTCTAGGATCCTTTCAGAAGCTATGTGTTGCAACTCTGTATAACTAGTCTTCTTTTGCTTCCCTCCCAGTCTGTCTCCATATTTACCATCACCAAAGATGACATCTTCCTTGTCATCCATGAAGTTACTTAGGATGCTTTTATCTCCCGCCATGTGCCTGGAGCAATCACTATCAACGAGCCATGAATTAAAAAAACTTTTAGAAGCAGAGTTGCAAGTAACAAGGCAATTAATTGTTTTGACAGTTTTTTGAACCCATATTTTCTTTACAGATTTTACAGGTGCAACAGTCGGTGCACTTTTCTTAGCCTTCTTTCTTTTACACTTCTTCCTTTTTCTTTTGAACCATTGGGCTATGTTCGCAAGGTGTAGAGGATTGTGATTCCCAAAGCTGGTAGCAGTATGGTCTAATATGCCCTTTACTCCACAATGATGGCATGTTGGAACAAATCTGCTTCTCTGCGACCTGTCAACAGAAAACGGTAGATAGTTAGCATTGTTCAAGTGGCAACCAGGATTTACCTGAGAATTTTGTTGGTGAATGTTTGAGTAATTCAGTGGAGTTTTCACTCCTCTAGGTATTCGTTTCTTCTTTGACGTTGTAATATTTGTGTTTTGAAGAAACTTTGGTTCACCGATATCAACAAATCCAACTCCAGTTTTTCCAGTTGCAACTTGCTTGGTGTCAAGAACTTTCCCCAACTTCCCAGTTCCAGGAGTCAATGGCTTCACACTCTTCATGACTGATTCTAATTCTTTTTGAGTGAGAATTAGGACTTCATTTAGTGCCTTTTGAGCTACAAGTGCTTTATCAAGATCTTGAGAGATGTGATCTTTTTCCACTGAAAGGGTAAGCACTTTTCTTTCAAGTCCCAGACATTGTTTCTTCATTTGAACTGGACTACCATATGATTGCAAAGTCTTGAACTGAGCTTCAAGTTCAATATTTCGTTGGCACATGGCTTTATACTTTGTCAAATAAACCTCAATCACCTTGTGATTTGACTTTGACTCATCACTATCGGATTCAATCAGAATGTCAGTTGCAACAGTAGTATTTTCTCTTGGTGAAAAGATAGATGTAAATGCGACATCACATATTTCCTCGATTTCTTCATCGCTGCTGTTAGTTTCATCGTCGTTCAATGATGATAGCAGTGCTCAACTTTTGTTTTTCTCCAGCAAGTTTCCACAATCAGCACTGATGTGACCAAATCCTTGACATTCCCTACATTAAATACCTTTCCCATGTCTCTTGTTTTCAAGTCTATTAGTAGCGGGAGATTTTTTAAATGAATCAGAGGGACTTGTAACAATATGGGAAATTTTACCTTTATTCATTTTGCTGAACCGATTTGCACGGAGAGACATGGATTGTGTGAGTTCGGTATTTGGAGTGTTTCGCACAAGACTTGCTTGAAACGCAACTCCTTTGGCAAATCTGTCATCTTCTTGTTGCAGCTTCATTTCCCATGCCGTGAGTGATCCCATCAGTTCCCCAAGAGGAAGAGTTTCAATATCCTTGGCTTCTTCAATGGCTGCAACCTTCATTGCGAACCTCCCTGGTAGAGATCTCAACATCTTCTGAACAATGCGTGAATCTGGAAAATCTGCTCCAAGCATGGTAGCCTTAGTTGCAATATGCCTGAGTTTTGAGTGAAATTGAGCAATTGTTTCCAATTATCCCATCAACATGAATTCGAATTGATCATTCAGAAGTTGCAACTTAGATGCACGAACTTTGGAGTTTCCTTCATGAGCATTCGTGCTGGCCTCCCACACATCGTTAGCAATTTCAAAGTTAGCAATTTCAAAGTTAGCAATACTTTATATTGATCATAATCGACATAAACAAGAATGATATTTAAGGCAATAGAATTATGTTTTGCGAGGAGTTCCTCTGCGTCGGTCCACTCAAGTTCAGATTTTACTCTGCCCTTGTCATCTACTGGAGGGCTCCGCCCTTTAAGAATGCTTTTCCACGCCTTTTGATACTGCTGTTTAATGAAATTTCGCTTGCAATTTTTCCAGTAGGAGTAATTGGTTGCGATTAGCATTGGTGGTCTTGTGATCGAGAGACCTACCCTTATTTCTTCCATCAATAAAAAAAAAACAAAAAAGATATTTTTAACCAGAATCTACACTATTAAGAAATAGTGACCCGCTCTGATACCAATTGAAAGATCTTGGATCTATATTACTTATAACCAAATACAGTTGAACTTGATAATAGTTGCAACTGTACTCGTAAGTATGACAGACGATAGTTCTTTAACGTTTAAAACATGTTTTACTGTTGCAACTGTTAAAAGACAGTTAAACATAAAGCGATAAAGAACACAAAGATTTTTTACGTGGTTCGGTCCAGATGGTCCTAGTCCACGGAGTTTGCACCCAAATGTTGTGACTCAAACAGTACCCTACTTAAGAATTACAATGATATGAAATTACTCCAACGTAAATCTAGACTCCCTCTAATTTACCATTGTAACACCTAACCCTCAACTATTGTCGGTATACTCCTTTGAGTCAGAGAACTTCAAGATTAACTCAAAGCTCCTTCGACATGAAGTTCTCACTAGAAGACTTTGACTCGATACATGACTAAAATCACTAATCATCCTTTTCAAAGCTTGTTTCAATTGTGTCGAGTCTTCTCCTTACATAGGCATGAGCAGAATCTCTGCAGATCTTCAGTTGCAACCCTCGCAGATCTTCTTTTCTTAACAGATAAGATCTACATATCTCTAGTTGCAATCAACGCGGATCTTCTTTCCTTATAGATAAGCGCGTCTGATTATCCGGTTGCAACCCGATTATATTTTCTTGCCTTATCCGAAAGATTTATCATACAAGATATCCAATTGTATATGCTACCTAAATATGTCTAGATGCATAATAAGGAGATACATTTAATATCTAGCAAGTTAATCTTTAAGATAGAATAATATCTTCTAAAGATAAGGTAATATAATTAAGATAATTACCATATAAAAGGATTAACTTATCCTAATGATTTAAAACAAAACAATATTATTAGGATTAACTTATCCTAATGATTAACTTAAATAATAGTTGGGCCGATCAGATTTAAGCCCAATCCGAGTGTGAACAATGGCCTTAACATTTATAATCGTTGTTACTGTTATAAATATGGTTTGTTGGATATGCCTAGTGGCCATTGTTGAAAATTATGTACAAATACTATTTTAAAATAGTAGTAGTTGTTGTAAATAGTGTAAAATATTGTGAAATTCTTTCCTATATAAGGAGCCATCAAGATGAAGAGAAAAACACTCATTCACAAGTAATATACTCCTTATTTGCTCTTCTTTTCCTATGTCATTTTAAATATATTGTTATAAACCCCAATAGTTTTAGCTTTTCTATAACACGTTATCAGCACGATAGTGCTCGATCCGGAAGAATTTAATTCCTTCGTTAAAGAAAACGTTCAACGTTAAAAGGTACGAAAGTTTATATTTACTTGTTCATCTATCTCCATTATTATAGACAAGGCGGATTACCGCCTATCTATAATTTTATGATTAGATGAAAATCCTCTTTATATTTTATTGTCATCTAACTCTAATACTAACGTTAATTTTAACTTTCGTTGATGCTTGAGGTAACCCCAAGCTAGAAACGACTACTGATAATTTATAATTATGAAAAGTTTTACCTCCTATTACTGCTGACAATTTATTATTATGGAAGGTTTTACCTCCTATTAGTACTAACACTTTATTATTATGGAAGGTTTTACCTCATATTACTACTAACACTTAATTATTATGAAAGGTTTTACCTCATGTTATATTGCTTAGTTTATTCCACAAGCCCATGAAAGTTTTTACATAGTAATGTGGCGGAAATATCTATATGTATTTACTTATCGTAATATTATCTCTTATGCCCATTGAAATTTATTACCGCGGTTGAAACTATTAACTTGTTATACAATTAATCCTTGTTGCTCGATTGTTAAAGATATTATCATTCATCAATTATGCCAAATTAAACAAAACAAAGAAATGATTGTTTTCAAACGGCTATAAAACGGCTACTTATAGATATCTTTCTTCTATAAATATGCAGATTTCATAACTCAAACTCCACACAAATATTCATCTTTTTTTTTCTCTCATCTTGCAAAATGCTATGCACGTCAATAATGATCTTGATGCTCGTTTATCTTTTATTTTTCATTTTTATGCTTGCAGCTGAGGAAAATCCTATGTTTCTACCTCTTATATTCCTCGCTTTTGTCGTAGCAATGTTCGAGTGCATATTTTGGCTAGATAAGATAATTGCATCATATTATTGTAATAATTGTGCTTGTGTGGTTGCGTATTAAAATAAAATGTCTTGATCCTAATTATGTTTGTTTTAATGTTCATTTAGCTGCAATATGTCTAATCTCTCGAATGTAGATTTTACCGAACTCACTGACGATGGGAAAATTATATGCAATGGGAATCAAATGTGAAAACGCATCTTACTGCGAAATTCCTCGCGGAAACAATTGATGAGGAAAATGAATGTACTGACCAGCAACGATGTGAGGCAATTATATTCCTGCGTAGACATTTAGATAATTTCCTGCAAACGGAATATCTCGATATTACAGATCCTTCTGAGCTATGGATTAATCTGAATGAAAGATATGACCACAAATGGGAAACAATGCTCCCAAAAGGCATACATCAGTGGAACACATTAAGGTTCCAAGATTTTACACCAGTAAATGATTACTCCTGACGCTAAAACTTTGCGGGACAGAAATTACTGATGAGGAAATGATTGAAAAAACTCTTTCTAGTTTTCATGTCAGTCATATACTCATCCAAATGCAACACAGACTAGTCGGATACACTAAGTATCACGAACTAGAGAGGGTGTTGTTAACGACAGAAAATAGTAATAATATATTGATTAATAATTCTGAGTTACGCCCAACTGGAGCACAGGCATTGCCAGAAGCGCATACCATAAATTTCCCAAACTTCTGTGGGCGAGGAAAATACAATAATGGTGGTCGAGGCAGAGGCCAATATCAAGGTCGGGGTGGTTATAGAGGAGGATATGTTTATAAAGGTGGTCGTGGCCGACGTGGTCGTGGTCGTGGACGTGGACGTGGTCGAGGTAGTTATCACAACCCTTCTACCAGTGATACGGTCCATAACAATAACCATCATAATAAAAGAAAAAATGCTCATAATAAATCTGAAGGTTACTATTTTAACTGCGGAATGAACGAACATTGGGCCAATACGTGTTGTACACCTGGACATTTTTGTAAATTGTACCAAGAGAGTAAAGGCAAAGAAAAGGAAGTGAACCTTGTTGAAAAAATGCCTAATAATCCCACATATTTAGCAGCATCTGATTTCAGGGATGATCATGATGTTACTATGGCTTGATATGAGCTATGTGATTCATGTCTGCGTGATTCCTGGTTTGATTTGCATTATTTGATTCCTTGTTGTGTAATTTTTGAATTGATCTGTATTTGCGCTTTCAGCTTGTAATGTATCATGGTTTCATTCATTGTGTTTCCTTATGTATCTTAATGAAACTATTTCCTTTTTTTTAAATATATGCTTAATTTATTGTTATATCATGTTTAACTCTACTTGTTTGACATGAAGCGAGTATGGAGCATACCAGTGATTTTTGCATCCCTGATAGCGGTACAACTCACACAATTCTCACAAGTAAGAAATATTTTACATATCTAAAACCAACAAAGGCAAAAAAATCAATACGATACCAGGTCCTACTGACATGATTGTAGGATTTGGTAAAGCTAGTTTTATTTTACCAAATGGAACGCTATTTATCATCAACGATGCCTTATTTGCCCCAAAATCCAGAAGAAATTTGTTGAGTTTTAATGATATATATCGTCATGGATATGATAGCAACTCAAAAACTGAAAACAAAACTAAATATCTTTTTATTATTAAGTGTATATCAGGAAAGCAACATATATTTGAAAAACTACCAAAACTCTCATCAGGATTGCATTATACATATATTAATGCTATCGAGTCAAATATGGTAGTCAATGAAAATCTTGAATTATTAACCTTATGGCATGATCGTCTAGACCATCCTGGTTCAACAATGATGCGAATCATAATTGAAACTACACATGGACATTCATTAAAATGATTCAAACTCAATTTGAACAATACTAGTTCATGTGAAGCATGTTCTCTTGGAAAATTAATTATTAAGCATTCACCAGTTAAAATTATGACAAAATTACCAACATTTCTTGAAAGAATTCAAGATGATATTTGTGGACCTATTCATCCTTCATGTGGACCATTTTAATATTTTATGGTATTAATTGATGCCTCAAGTCGATGGTCACATGTTTGTCTATTATCTACTCGTAATATGGCATTTGCAAGATTTTTGGCTCAAATAATTAAAATAAGAGCTCAATTTCCTGACTATACGATCAAGAAGGTCAGACTTGACAATGCTGGTGAATTTATATCTCAAACTTTCAATGATTACTGTATGTCAACTGGAATTACTGTTGAACATAGTGTTGCACATGTACATACTCAAAATGATTTAGCTGAATCATTAATTAAACGTCTTCAATTAATTGCTAGGCCATTGTTAATTAAAGCTATATTACCAATTCATGTATGGGGTCATGCAATTTTACATGCTACATTACTAATTCGCATTAGACCGAGCTCGTATCATGAATACTCCTCATTACAACTTGCTTTTGGTCATGAACCTAATATTTCCCATATAAAGATTTTTAGTTGTGCAGTTTATGTTCCGATTGCACCACTACAATGAACAAAAACGGGACTTCAAAGAAGATTATAGATATATGTTGGATATGACTCACCATCTATAATTAGGTATTTTGAACCATTAACATGTGATGTCTTTACGGCACGTTTCGCCGATTGTCATTTCAATGAGCCAAATTTCCCAACCTTATGGGGAGAAAAGAAGCAGTTGGAAAATGATATATCATGGTATAATCCATCTTTATCACACTATGATATTTTAACAAAACAATGTGATTTGGAAGTTAAGAGAATTTTACATTTTCAAGATATTGCAAATCAATTACCCGATGCATTTACTGATATAAAACGGGTAAACAAATCACATATACCAGCTGCGAATGTTCCTGCTCGGGTTGAAACTCCGAAGGACATATCCAATAATAATAAAATAAATGCACGTAAGAAACGTGGTCGTCATGTTGGTTCAAAAAATAAGAATCCTCGAAAAAGAAAAGGAGAAATTATTATTAACTCCATTATCGAGGAAACTATTCATGATGAAACAGAAAATGTGACAAATGAGATAACTCAAGAGATCACCAAACCAAATCCAAATACTGAGATCTCTATAAATTATGTTAATTCATGAGTTATTTGGAATCGAAATGAGATGAAAAATATAAGTGAAATATTTTCATATAATATTTCTTATGATTTTATGAATGAAAATGATGATCCCGAACCACAATTTGTGGAAGAATGCCAAAATCGGGATGATTGGGTTAAATGGAAAGAAGCTATGCAAGTTAAATTGAATTCCCTCAACAAACGAAATGTTTTTGGACCTATTGTTCTCACACCTAAAGACGTGAGACCTGTAGGCCACAAATGGGTCTTCGTTCGAAAAAGAAATGAGAAAACTGAAATTGTAAGATACAAATCTCGACTTGTTGCACAAGGTTTTTCTCAAATACATGGGATTGATTATGGAGAAACTTATTCCCCAATAATGGATACAATTATTTTTCGATTCTTAATCAGTTTAGCTGTTTATGAAAACTTAAATATGCATCTCATGGATATTGTCACAGTTTATTTTTATGGATCCATTGATAATGATATTTAAATGAAAGTCCGTGAAGGACTTAAAATGCATGAATCATCTAGTTCTAAACCTAGAGAATTGTACTCAATTAAATTGCAAAGATCGTTATATGGTTTAAAACAATCAGGTCGCATGTGGTACAATCAATTGAGTGAATATTTATTAAAAGAAGGATATATAAATAATTATTTGTGTCCATGTGTTTTTATCAAGAGAACATCATATGGTTTTACAATTATTGCGGTTTATGTAGATGATTTAAATATCATTGGCACTGATAAAAAAATTCATTCAACTATGAATTATTTAAAGAATGAATTTTGTTAACCGTGTAAAAATTCACGTGGTTAAAATACATGATGGTTCGATTACTAAAATTACTTGGTATGCATTATAACGCGGTTTAATTACCGGTTTACTTCGTTAAAAATTATACTAGTTGTATATCGTAAATCACGACTCGATATATTATTACACGTACAATTTTATATTCGTTCTGGTAAAATAACTCGCATTCGCAAAATACATGTATCACAGAGACCATAACACGTGGCTGCTAACACAACCTCAATAGATAAGGTTGCTTGCTGTGCTGGTTAATGAGATAATAATAATACCAGATAATAACAGAAAATCAAATATTAAAATAACCCAAACTTAGGGAGCATGATTGAACTTTTATAAAAGGGGACAAGAGCAATAGAAGAAAATGGGAATTCCTTAAAAAACAACTTATGTTCTCTACAGGAGGAGAACTCCTTCTCTCCTCCCCCTCGGACTCCCTCTCCCTCTCTCCTAGGGTTTCCAGAGGACAATTGTTCCAACAAATTCAACAACTACAAAACCAATTCAATCGATAAAATCGACAAGCAACAAATATCCAACACCAAAAATGAGAACTATGAGTGGCTTATTTCCCAATCGAGGGATACGTAGGCATCTTGAAAAAAATCGAGTCCAGCCGCAAATTAATAAAAAAACACATATTTCCTCGGGTCGGGATCGGCGTTCAGAACAATCCGATATGCTCTTCGTCAAAGCTAGTAGGAAGGACGGTCGAAGCTAGCAGGCAGGACGATCGTTAAAGCTAGCAGGCAGGAAGAAAATACCGTTAACAAAATGGCGCCGTCTGTGGAAACCGTCGTTGAATCCTTGAGCAAGCCCTAGGAGATCCCTGCCAAAACCAAAAGTTAATCATCAACTGTTTGCCCAAGGGATGGAATTCAGAAACAAGAAAAGAAAACAGTGGAATTGAAACCAAATGACCACATACACCTGGAAATCACAACTTCCATAGGGAAAGCAGGTGCTACTGCCGCGGGGTGATACGCCCCCTAAGGTAAGTTCTCCTTTCTCCAAACTTGCGCGATTCGATTCCAATCTTGGAGAACTGTGTGACAATCATAAAATTTCTAATTGTTATCTTTGAAAATTTCTTTGGCTGTGCGAAGTAATATTTGCTTATACAAGTGTATATATATGAAATATGTAAGAGATTTGGCTAGGAGTTAGAAGGAAAATTTTAGATCTGGACTCTTTTTCCTATTGCTTGAGATTTGCAGAGAAAGTCTGTAAAAGAAAAATGAATTGGAGAGTTCCTAAATGGCATCTAGGAAGAGAGGGGATAAGGGACACATATCTCGCGTTATTCTTTTTGATAAGAACGTGTCACACTATGGTGAGTTGAGTTATAAATATATATATATATATATATATATATATATTAATCAACTCATTAACGGCTAATCTGCATAATTAAAAAAATCCAACAGACCATTTACGGCCAATTGCCTATCACTCCCTCTACACTTTTTTTTACTAAAGCGCTACACTCAATATAAATACAGAAATAAACGATTTCTACACCAAAAAAGAGATGTAGCCCGATGGTTCTCTACTCCCGAGTCCCATCCTTCCCCTATTAATCCTTTTAGCGAAGGTATTATTGTTACGAAACCTATAGAAGAGACGATAACTCTTTATCCAAAAATGGGACGTAGTCCAATGGTATCGGAGCAGCTCTCCGAGGGCCTCTACCCGAAGAATCCAGGATCGAGTCCCACCCCCGATAGTATTTTTTGTTATTAAGACCCTGCTACATGATATGTAGCAAAAATAATCTACTTATAAACAAAAACGGGAATAGCCCTTAATAACACCTTAATAAGTAGGATCCTATCCCCGAAGTATTTTTTGTAATATTATTAAGGTGCTGCCATAATATAATAAACAAAAAAAAGGTCTTGTTGTAAACAAAAAGAAGAGAGGGTCCAACGGTATTGGAGTAGCTCTCCGAGGGCCTCTACCAGAAGGACCAGGGATCGAGTCCCATTCCCGATTTTTTAAAAAAAAAAAACGCTGCCATAATATAATTTAGAAAAAGGATCTTGTTATAAACAAAAAGAAGAGATGGTCCAGCGGTATCGGAGCAGCTCTCCGAGGGCCTTTACCCAAAGAACCTGGGATCGGATCCCATCTTTGAAGAATTTTATTATTATTATTATTATTAAGGTGCTGCTATACAATAGGTAGCCAATATAAGCTTGTTATTAACAACAAGGGATTTAGTCCAGTGGTCTAATCCCCCCATCGGGCAAGCTCCTCGAGGACCAGGGATCGAGTCCCATTCCTGAAAGATTTTTTGTTATAAAAACGTTGCTATGATATCTTACAAAAACATAAATGAAAAATTTATTATAAAAATGGGCATAGCCCAATGGCATCAGAGGAACCCTCTGGTAGCTTTGTTCCCAGAGGACCAGAGATCGATCCCCATCTCCGAAGGCTTTTTACTAGGGCAGTGCTTTGATGATACAAATATTAGAATAGTCAAATCTTACACCAAAAGTGGCCATGGTCCAGTGGCATCGGATGAAGGTTCCGATGATCAATAACCGGGGTTCGAATCCTGCACCCGTGTTTCTCAAAAAAAAATTATTAAATATTTTTTATTATTGAGGCTACTGCTTAATATGTAGCAAAAATGCCAATATTATAATCACAAAGTGGCGATAGCCCAGTGGTATCGGACGAACTCTCCAATGGCTACTTCGTTGCGGGCACGGGTTCGAATCCTTGTTGTGTTTCTCAACACAATTCCTTTTTATTATTAAGGTTACTGCTATGATATATAAAACAATAACAATATTGTATCCCAAGAGACCTGTAGTCCAGTGGTTTGCTCCATGCTTGGGCTCTTTGATGGCCCAAGTTTGAATCTCATAAGGGGATAGGAAATTTTCTTTTTTGCTCTTTTCAGCTGGAAAAAGAAAGAAAAAGAAAAAACGATGGCCACGGTTAACCACGTGAGAAATCGAGAGTAATTCACGGGTATCTACACAAGGAATCAAAAATCTTCTAAGTATGGCGGCAAAAGTGCAAATTATTGCCAATACGTATTTCTCCCAAACCCAATACAACGGGTCTTACTCTCGGGCTTTACAAGTAATACCCACTCATTCACCAAAATTGTCGCATCATTTTATCGTGAGATAAATAGTTTTTCCTTCAAAAACAAAAGGAGGGTATAAATATACCAAAAAACTATAATCCATGAGGTTTTCATACTTAAATACAAACTATGATATATTTTTCCAAGGCACTGCCTGTACAAAATAACAAGAATGTAAAACTCCCCGAAGAAGGAAATGAGTAAACAACTCAGTACAATAGCTGAAAAGGATTTTTTATTTTAAGTGAGAATATTCACTAAACTCCAAGCATCTATATATATACTTATGAATCTTTCCTTGGATAACCGAGTTAAGCTTGAGCTGTCCAATCTATATTATAGCCACGGTTACGTGTCAGTTGATATCTCTATTTAGAGAAAACATATCTCTAGAGTTTGCAATGCAAACGAACACGTCATGCTAAGTGATTTGCTTGGCCAGCGAGAATGAGATTTAATCTCATCTCTTTAAAACTCAATCTTAAATCCTAAAATTAAATGAGAGGGTCCAAGTATTTATAGGTGCTGAAAAGTTATGATGACTATTAGCACGAAAAAGACAAAACAGAATGAAGGACAAAATAATTGCGCATTTATCAACAGCCGAGGACTCCTCGAAGAAATGCTTACAAAGCATGAAAAGTTGAAAATTTTAAAAATAATATATAGGGATTAACCGAAATGTTAACCCTAAAAATAGGAATTAACCCCTTGGACGATACTATCGTCACATGCATTTCCGATGAGGAATGCACACTCCCGATGAGGACCAATATATGGACGATACTATCATCACATGCATTTTCGATGAGGAATGCACACTCTAGATGAGGACCAACATATGGACGATACTATCGTCACATGCATTTTCGATGAGGAATGCACACTCCCGATGAGGACCAATATATGGACGATAATATCGTCACATGCATTTTCGATGAGGAATGCACACTCTCGATGAGGACCAACATATGGACGATACTATAGTCACATGCATTTCCGATGAGGAATGCACACTCCCGGTGAGGACCAACATATGAACGATACTATCGTCACATGCATTTCCGATGAGGAATGCACACTCCCAATGAGGACTAATATATGGACGATACTATCGTCACATGCATTTTCGATGAGGAATGCACACTCCCGATGAGGAGGCCCACCGAGTGTCACAAACCCAAAGCGGTAAGCAGTGGCACCCAAAGAGGCACCAAAGCATCCCTTGGAAAGTCAATGATGAATAAAGAAAAGATATCAACGCGGCATCGGAAAAGAGTAAACCCTGATGGATTCGCGCAACTCCGATATCCATCAATCCGCCAAGAGAGACCACTACAGAGGAAAAAAAAACCTCTCGCCTCAACGAAGGTGTCGGAGGTGAAAAACCTCATGCCTCAACGAAGGCATCAAACATCTCGGCTCAACGAAGGCACGCCTCAACGAAGGCATTGGAAATAAAAAAAACCTCTCGCCTCGAAGAAGGTAACCACGATATTCCCCTCGCCTCTTCAAAGGCAAGCAAAAAACAGGGGGGGCTTGTGTTAAACCGATATAAACGACGAACGACGAATGTCTACGATACCCCAGAAGAGTTCTACGATACCTTACCAAGGCTTTTCGAGTCCTATATAAGACTCGGATGCCTTTCGAGGATCTACAATGCCTTATGGCACATTCACGATGCAATGTTTGACAAGGATCCACAAGGTCCTTGATAACTCTACAATACTTTAAAAGGCTCGAAACAATGCCTTAAACGACTTTGTTACAAGAGGCTACGATACCGCGATACTTGAACCATCGTAACTCTCGACTTTTTAAGTTTCTAGTGCAGTCATAAACATACGACTTCACTAAAAACTGAGAGGCTTGTGTTAACCGGGTAAAAATTCACCTGGTTAAAATACATGATGGTTCGATTACCAAAATTACTTGGTATATTATTTATAAACGACATCGCATTATAACGCGGTTTAATTACCGGTTTACTTCGGTAAAAATTATACTAGTCGTATATCATAAGTTACGACTCGATATATTATTACACGTACAATTTTATATTTGTTCTGGTAAAATAACTCGTATTCGCAAAATACCCGTATCACAGAGATCACAACACGTGGCTGCTAACACAACCTCAATAGATAATGTTGCTTGGTGTGCTGGTTAATGAGATAATAATAATACCAGATAATAACAGAAAATCAAATATTAAAATAACTCAAACTTAGGGAGCACGGCTGAACTTTTATAAAAGGGGACAAGAGCAATAGAAGAAAAGGGGAATTCCTTAAAAAACAACTTATGTTCTCTACAGGAGGAGAACTCCTTCTCTCCTCCCCCTCGGACTCCCTCTCTCCTAGGGTTTCCCGAGGACAACTCCTCCAACAAATTCAACAACTACAAAACCAATTCAATCGATAAAATCGACAAGCAACAAATATCCAACACCAAAAATAAGAACTACGAGTGGCTTGATTCCCGATCGAGGGATACGTAGTCATCTCGAAACAAATCGAGTCCAGCCAAAAATCAATAGAAAACACATATTTCCCCGGGTGGGGATCGGTGTTCTGAACAATCTGATATGCTCTTCATCAAAGCAAGCAGGCAGGACGGTCGAAGCTACTAGGCAGGACGATCGTCAAAGCTAGCAGGCAGGAAGAAAATACCGTTAACAAATTTGAAATGAAAGATCTTGGTAAAACCAAATATTGTCTTGGTTTACAGATGAGCATATACTAAAAATGGTATATTAGTGCATCAATCTAATTATACCAAAAGGATTTTAAAACGTTTTAACATGGATAAATCAACTCCTTTAAATCATCATGTCATTACTAGATCATTAACTAAAGACAAAGATCCATTTCGTCCCAGTGAAGAAAATGAAGAAATTCTTAGTTCTGAAGTTTCGTATTTAAGTGTTATTGGAGCCTTAATGTATCTAGCTAATTGTACTAGACATGATATATCATTTACTGTGGATTTATTAGACAGGTTTAGCTCATCACCCACAAAAAGGCACTGGAAAGAAATTAAACATTTATTTCGTTATTTGCAAGGAACTGTGGATCTTGGTCTATTTTATCCTAACAATGCAGAACAAGATTTGATTGGTTATGCAGATGCAGGTTTTCTATCAGACCCACATAAATCGAGATCTCAAACTCGATATGTATTCATGTATGGAGGCACTGCTATTTCATGGCGTTCTCAGAAATAAACACTTGTTACAACATCATCGAATCATGCTGAGATTATTGCACTCCATGAAGCTAGCAGAAAATGTGTATGGTTACGATCAATGACACATCATATAAGAAGTACATCTGGCTTACCTATTAGAGAGGGTCCTACAACATTATACGAAGACAATTCTGCATGTATTACACATATGAAAGAATACTATGTCAAGGAACCAAACACATACCCCCAAGATATTTTGCCTACACTCAGGAACTAAGAAGAACAAAGAAATTAATATCCAATATGTTCAATCATGTGACTATATGGCAAGTCTTTTTACAAAGTCACTCCCTACTGTTACTTTTAAGAAACATGTTCAAAGTATTGGGATGCGTCACCTACGAGACTTATGAAGAATTGGAGATGCCAACTTGAGAGGGAGTTTACATGGCTGCACTCTTTTTCCCTTATTAAGGTTTTTATCCCCCTGGGTTTTTTCTTATAAAGTTTTTAACGAAGCAGCATAAGACGTGTGTAGAAGACGGATCATGTACATAACAAAATCTTCAAATAGCCAAGGGGGAGTGTTATAAATATGGTTAGTTGGATATGCCTAGTGGTCATTGTTGAAAATTATGTACAAATAATATTTTATAATAGTAGTTGTTGTTGTAAGTTGTGTAAAATATTGGGAGATTTTTTCGTATATAAGGAGACATCAAAATGAAGAGAAAAACACTCATTCACAAGTAATATTCTCATTATTTGCTCTTCTTTTCCTATATTCTTTTAAACATATGGACGAATTATCAAAAATGCCCGCTAACTTTTGCCTTTAATCCTAAATGCCCGATATTTCCAAACCTGCTGAAAATGCCCGTTAAGTTTTAAATTTTCTTACAAAAATGCCCAATTTTAAAAATTCGAACTTTTTATCCGACGTGGCATCCGAATCAAAGAGACGCACTGCTGAATCAAAAAGTCGCGTTTTAAAATTCGGGCATTTTTGGTAGAATTTTAAAAGATACAGGGTATTTTTAGCATTTTTTTTTCAGACAAAAAAAGTTTTTTTGTGCTTATTTTTTATTTCGGGCATTTTTAGTAGAAATTTTAAAAGATACAAGAAATTTTTAGCATGTTGGGAAACAAGGGATATTTAGAATTATTGGCAAAAAAAACTTTTCTATAACAGTGACATATTATGCTACTTCATAGTGTCCCCCAAACCAAACCATCTTCATTTGATGTTGACAACATTAATTTTGTTATAAGATTCCCTATAGTTACATTTTTTTAATCGGTACCGTGGACAAACTTGTAAAGTAGTCTAGATTAACATCTGCACGTACTCAATTTAGAACTAATTAAATTAGTATTACATTTTGTATGGTTAACTTACACTAGACGTCAATTTTGCCACCAAAAGTAGGTGGTGTTGCACACCAGAAGTTCCCGTGTTTGGTGCAAAGTCATGAGTCATGATAGTCTCGATCTTGGATTTTAGTCTGTTAGGACTTTTCTTTCAATAAATTCACTATTCTTGTGCTCGATTGACCAAATGTAGGCAGTCGTGTTCCCTGCATTATGACTCCTTATATAATTTCTCAATTTTTTTATACATAACTTGATGATATGTGAGGACTGAATTTGCTGGAGATGGACCATAGTTCGGAACTGCTCCAATATATATACTTGTATTATTTTTTAGGTAAATCTCATTGTGCTAATGTTTAAAAAGAGAAATTGAATATAGCACACACTCCATTATACCAACATTCAGCAATGGAAAAAAACGAACAGAACAGACCTCACTGTTTAGTGCTCCCTTTTCCACTACAAGGCCACATAAACCCCATGCTCCAATTCTCCAAGCGCCTAACGTCCCACAAAGGGATCCCGAAAATCACGATAGCATTAACCAAACACTTCCTCAAAACCGCCCACAATTTCCCGGCCACCGCCGTTGAGCCAATCTCCGACGGATTCGATGATAGTGTCGACGCCTCCGTCACACCTCAGGTAAGAGGTGTATGCAACGGTTGCATAAAATATTATTATTGTATGTGGGGTGGCTTTCTATTGTTTGTATTCTTTTTGCATATAGATCTATTTAATAAAAATTGAAAAAATTACCCATGTATTAATTAAACAAAAAAAAACCCTTTCAATGTTAAGAATTTAATTTTTTAAAAAAAAAACTTTTACTATTTAATTAATTCGCATATACTAAAATCACATATATTTTTTTTTATCTATTATTCTTTAAAAAGAATAGTCTTCCATATAAAAATTCAAGATACGTCACTTCTCAGGAACGCTACGATCGAAGCTGGAAAATTGGGTCTGAAACGCTGGCTCAGCTCCTAGAAAAGCTCCGGAGCTCGAATTTGTCTGTGGACTGCGTGATTTACGACGCTTTTAATCCGTGGGCATTCGACGTGGCGAGGGAGTTCGGGGCAATGGCAGCGGTCTTTTTTACTCAGTCGAATTCTGTTAACTGCATATACTACCACGCGTATAAGGGGGAATTGAAGCTTCCGGTGTTGGATGGTACTGAAATCCGGATTGGGGGCGGGTTGCCTGCAGTGTTGCGAATCGAGGATTTGCCTTCGTTTGTTAGGGAGTATGGGTCGGATCGTGAGAGAGCGGATATGATGGTGAAGCAGTTTAGGAATGTGGAGGTGGTGGATTGGGTATTTGTTAATACTGTTTACGAGTTGGAACAAGAGGTAATAAGCAATATCATGCATGGATTTTTGTTTTTGGTTTATGAAATGAGATTCATACAAGTATTTTTTTTTTAAGTTTTTAATTGCAACTAATTAAATATTTGACGAATATTGTGAAATATGTCAAAAAGATTTTAAAATATGACGAATTATCAAAAATGTCCGCTAACTCTTGCCTTTAATTCTAAATGCCCGTTATTTTCAAACCTGCTGAAAATGCCCGTTAAGGTTTAAATTTTCTAACAAAAATGCCCGATTTTAAAAATTCGAATTTTTTATCCGACGTGGCATCCGAATCAAAGAGACGCACTGCTGAATCAAAAAGCCGCGTTTTAAAATTCGGGCATTTTTTGTAGAATTTTAAAAGATACAGGGCATTATTAGCATTATTTTTCAGACAAAATAAGTTTTTTTGTTCTTATTTTTCATTTCGGGCATTTTTAGTAGAATTTTTAAAAGATACATGGCATTTTTAGCATGTTGGAAAACAACGGGCATTTAGGATTAAAGGCAAAAGTTAGCGGGCATTTTTTATAATTCGTCCTTTAAAATATTGCAAAAGTTTATAATATTTAAGCAGCTAAAATATACTTTTGAAACAAAACTACGATAACAATACGCAAACTTGGTTCTAAAAGATCATGGAATATAATTTGCCATTTTGCCCTCAAGTATCTCTTTAAACATATGGAATTTAACATTTTTCCGCAACTGAACTCTCTTACTGAACTCTCTTTAAACTTCTATACCATTTCTAATACATCGTTGGGGCATGCTCGAAGCATTGAGTACATTGTATAATGTATCATAAATTTTTATTGAGTGTGACATTAGATCTATACATTTTTGAGCGTCATGAATTTTCGGACATGAATCATAAATGTTGATTGTTTTTTTATAACTTCTCTTCACCCATTGCAGAACGACAATTCACCCAAAAAACGTGAGAATCCAGGACAAAGTTTTCTTAAAACTAATTTCTGATATATTTTTTTTGCCTTTTTTATTAATTATGTCCGATGCAAAATTGTTAATTAAGTTTATAATATCGTCAAACCTGGAATGCAAAATTATAGCTAGACGGTGTTATTATTGCGTTATAAGTAAACCTCATTAGACAACGCAGTTTTTAGTTTTTGATAAAATGTACTTGAAATAATGTAAAAACTAAACCCCACCTTAAATTTATAAGTATATGCATAATGTACCATTTCAAGATTTGCCTAAGCTTTTTATAGAAGTAGACTGATTAACTACGACCCTCCTGTTTTTACCAACGCAAGGTATGCGACTGGATGGCTAAAAGCTTGCCCGTGAGAGCAATTGGACCAGCTATACCCTCCATGTACTTAGACAAAAGGATAACACATGATAAAGAATACGGTCTCACCGCCTTTAAACCCATCACCGATTCGTGCATGAATTGGCTTCACAAACAACTTCCAAAATCAGTCATTTACGTGTCGTTCGGAAGCTTCGCCCAACCGAGAGCAGAGCAAATCGAAGATTTGGCACTAGCCTTGAAAACGAGTAACATGAATTTCTTGTGGGTAGTTAGAGCCTCCGAAGAACCCAAACTTCCCCAAAACTATAGAGATGAAGTATTTGATAAGGGGTTGATTTTAACGTGGTGTCCCCAACTAGAAGTCTTGGTTCACGAGGCCATTGGATGTTTTATTTCACACTGTGGGTGGAATTCGACATTGGAGGCATTGAGTTCGGGAGATCCCATTGTGGGGTTGCCCCAATGGAGCGATCAAAGTACGAATGCAAAACTCGTTGAGGAGGTTTGGAAAATGGGAATTAAGGTTGAGGAGGTTTGGAAAATGGGAACACTACAAGAAATTCGCTCATTTCCGACGGCCTCCGATGGAATCGGCCGTCGGAAATGAGCGAAAGTCTTTTCCGACGGCACCTGACCGTCGGAAAAGGTCTTTTCCGACGGCAGGTCCCTGTCGGAAAAGTTCCGACGGGCTTCACCCGTCGGAAAAGACCTGTCCGTCGGCCTAGTGCCGACGGAAATGATCTTTTCCGACAGGTGAAGCCCGTCGGAAAAGAACAAAAAAAAAAAATTTTAAAAAAAAAGCGACCCTTTTCCGACGGCACCATGCCGTCGGAAAAGGGTCTTTTCCGACGGCACGGTGCCGTCGGAAATGAGCGTGCCGTCGGAAAAGGGTCTTTTCCGACGGCATGGTGCCGTCGGAAATGAGCGTCTCCGGAAGTTTTTTGACGCGGATCGCTGACATGGCACCATTCTCCCTCCAAAATCTATAAATACCCCCAAATTTTACACCTAAAATTCATTCATTCATACACAAACACTCAAATTATATCTCCCTAACTACATTTCTTCTCTCAATTCTTTCTTCAATTATTTTTCTTACTTATATTTTCTTTATATATATTTTGTTTTCTTACACGTATCATATATTATTCTTAATACTTTCATAATAAACTATTTTTATTAATCTATATATATTACAAATTAGTTTATATTTATGTTTTTCGTACCAAATAATTCATTTTTTATAATTTATATATATTATTAATGTTTATATATATATATATGTTTTAATTATAGCATTTTCCAAAAATTCGGACAAAATTTGAGATGATAATTAACAAAAAAAAAATTCCGTAATTTTTTTTTTAATATTTATGATTATTATTTCCGACGGCACGATGCCGTCGGAAAAGAGGTCAATTCCGACGGCATGGTGCCGTCGGAAAAGAGGTCTTTTCCGACGGCACCGTGCCGTCGGAAATGCTCGGCAACTTTTCCGACGGCACCATGCCGTCGGAAAGAGCTTTTCCTACGGAATCTTTTCCGTCGACCATTTCCGACGGATTAAACCGTCGGAAAACACCATTTCCGACGGGAAATAGGTCTTTTTCGACGGGTTTTGTGCCGTCGGAAATGGCCGTTTTTCTTGTAGTGGAATTAAGGCGCGACAAGATGAGATAGGGATTGTTAGACGAGATGAAATAGCTCGTTGCATAAAGTATGTTATGGAGGGAGAAACGTTGGAAGAAATAAGAGGAATTGCGAGAAAATGGAAGGCATTGACTAGGAAGGCCGTTGATGTAGGAGGGAGTTCGGATCGAAATATTGAAGAATTTATTTCTTCAATGATGAAAAAATGAAGTTTAATGATTGTAATATTTGCTCATCTATATGTTGTTGATAATCTTGTAGGAAAGTGTTAAGTCTTAAAACATGGTTTGTGGTTGATTTTTCTTAAATATTCATTTTAAGAGATATTATAGGATTAAAAAGATTGATTAACTTACTATACGGAAACAAAAGGAATCATTCATATCAAAATTTTAAAGGGCATGTAGAATACATTAAAATTCAAAAACCCGGGCTGAATCTGAATAAAGAAAGAAGAAAGTATCATGAAGACTTTTGAAAGAAAAGAAGTCTTTTAGTATCATTTGAGTAGGATTTTAGCAGCGGTTTGTTTAACAATGTCCGAAAATACATGTTTACCGAATCAAAGCCTTTTAGCTCTTCTACTTGGTAATTATTTTATCCGCTTGGATAGTTTCTAACTTATACGGTAACCTTGCGAAAGATATTTTAAACAATTTTTAGAATATTAAATCAAATTGAAATTCAAATAACACGACACGAAAAGCCTGCACAGACAATTACATAAACTTAAAATACGAAAATAACATCGTAACAAATGTTAGCTTACAAGGATTAACCTACGTTTAGAAGTTACCTTAATAAATTGAAGTGTATGGTTGTGGGCTATGGCGAAGGAGCTTGTGGGTATGGTCTCTTGTTTTTTTTTTTTTGATTGCAAAGTAATTTTATTGAATATGACTGTACAAGAAACTATCTTGAACAATCAACTAAAAGCCGTTCAAGATTACAAATAAGCTAAAGGCCAATTCGCCCAATCAAAGTATGAGTACAAGAAACTATTTTTTCTAGATTTAAATCAAATTCATGACTTGCACTTGATGGAATCGAGGATATTGCTCTTGCTTTGAGTTTCACCTTTGAACAAATACTTGTTTCGCGCCATCCAAATGCTCCAAACAGTAAAGCACCATATACTTTTCCAGATCGTTCTATATTTAGAGGAAGCAAGGAGACCCGAGAACTGAATAAAATGAGATTTGGTATTGTTCGAAAAAGCCGAGCTCATTCCCAACCATTGAAGCACTCCCATCCAAATGTCATAAACAAAGGGGCATTTGCAAAACAAATGAAATGAGTCTTCATCGGTTCTATTGCAAAACACACACGTCATAGTGCCGAGGCAATTTGAACGTCTACGAGCCAAATTAACAAGACATGGTATTCGGTCTAAGATCACCCTCCAAACAAAACATCTAACCTTCAATGGAGTTTCCGCCTTCCAAATCCCAGCAAGCAATGAGTCTTTGGCATCATTTGGGTTGAGAGAAAAGCAGTTGTACGCGGATTTTACTGTGAAAGCGCCATCTCCCTCCCATTTCCAAACCCATCGATCTTCAGAATTCTCACATGGATATTTATTTTCAATAAAGCTACCCAAATTCGCGAAAAGCTCCTGCTCCCAATTAAAAAATGATCGTCTCCAAGCCCATTTCCAACAACCTTCATTGCTATCCCATTTATCAAAAACAGAAGAATCCTTATCAAGAGCCACAGAAAATAATCGAGGAAATCTAGAAAAAAAGAGTTTCCTCTCCATTCCATTTTTCTGTCCAAAATTTAGTGGTTCTACCATTACCGATCTTTTTTGATATACCACTTGAAAACCAGTCAAGATCATCAGAGACGGTGTTGATAGACAAAACATCAGCCCACCATTTAGAGCAACTCCCAACAGACCCTCTATGAAAGCAAAAGTCATTAGAGTTTACAATATTACCGTATTTAGAGATAATAATCTTCTTCCAAAGTCCATCAGTTTCATTCAACAACCTCCACTTCCATTTCAGGAGGAGAGAATGATTGAATGTTTCCAGATTTTTGACTCCTAAACCACCATATTCTTTTGGCTTACATACTTCCTCCCATTTGATCCATGCAATTTTCTTTGACTCGTTCGTCCCACCCCACAAAAATGATCTTTGCATGGATATGAGTTTATTAAGAACCTTTTTTGGAGCCTTGTAAAAAGAGAAAAAGTAAACAGGTAACCCTGTAAACACCGATTTCAAAAGCGTCGCTCGACCTCCGAAAGAGATATTTTTGTTGTTCAAAGCACTAAGTTTCGAACCAAAAAGATCAAGAACTGGATCCCAAGAGGAAATACGTCTCGGATTAGCACCAACCGGAGTCCCGAGATATTTAAATGGGACAAATTCCAATTTACAGTTAAGAAAACTCGCAAATCGTTGCATCATTGAGCCATCCAAATTCAAGCAGATCAGTCTACTTTTATGAAAATTAATCTTTAGATCAGAAACCAATTCAAAGATACGGAGGATGGACTTCAAAGCTCGAAGGCTCTGATGGAAATTATCGCAGAAGAGCATGGTATCATCCGCATATTGAACATGCGTGATCTCAAGATTATCCTTACCCACATTAACACCTTTTAAAATCTGCACCTCTTTAGCTCTCCTAATAAGACCAGAAAGTCCCTCGGCCGCAATAAGAAATAAGAGAGGAGACAATGGATCGCCTTGTCTGAGTCCTCGCGAAGTACGAAATTCATCGGTGGGACAACCATTAACAAGAACGGATATAGACGCAGAACCGAGACACCCAAGAATCCAATCTCTCCATTTTTTACAAAAACCCATCAGCTCCATCATATGAATAAGGTAAGCCCAACTCACGGAATCAAAAGCTTTCTCAAAGTCTACTTTGAAAGCAATAACCTTCTTTTTCATCCTAATCCCTTCATCGATCACCTCATTAGTGGCCAAAATCGAATCAGCAATGTTCCT
Source organism: Linaria vulgaris (assembly GCA_948329865.1). Classification (NCBI taxonomy): domain Eukaryota; kingdom Viridiplantae; phylum Streptophyta; class Magnoliopsida; order Lamiales; family Plantaginaceae; genus Linaria; species Linaria vulgaris. The sequence goes on from OX415249.1 coordinate 142,475,648, forward strand.
GCCTTTTAAAAAACTCGACTGCTCATGAGAGATTATTGATTGCATGACCTTGCTTAACCTATTAGCAAGGATTTTTGAAAGAATTTTATACATAGAACTAATCAGAGAAATAGGACGGTAATCATTAATCTGTTGCGGATTAGACTTCTTTGGGATCAAGGTGATGAATGAAGTGTTGACCCCTCTAGGCAATTTTCCGTTCACATGGAATTCTGAAATAAACTTGCACACATCATTTTTCAATAAGTCCCAAAATTTCTTGAAGAAATTCATGTTGAACCCATCCGGGCCCGGGCTTTTGGTCCCATCACACGCCCAAACAGCCTCCTTAATCTCGTCTTCTGAAAATGGCATAGTGAGGAAGTTATTTTCATCATTCAAAATCTGCCCAAAACCAAAATTCTGCATTCTCAACAAAGGCCTAGAAGAATTGTTAAATTGCACTTCAAAGTGATTCTTTATGACCTCCCTTAACTCACTTGGATCATCAATCCATCTATTATTTGAACTCAACCCTTGTATCCCGTTCGACAACCTTCTTTTGGAAATACATCGATGAAAAAACTTAGAGTTTACATCTCCATCTCTTAACCATTTCAAACGAGATTTTTGATGTAGAAGGCTTTCTTGTGAGTTCATAGCTTGCCAAAGATCGCCGATCGCCTCATATCTCTCATGAACCTCTGCGGGTAGGAGAAAATCTTGTTCCCCTTTGAGATCAAGGTCTAAAATAGACTCTTTCGCTTTGATGATTCACGACTCAATATTCCCAAAAACGTTCTTATTCCAAGATTTCAATTCATACTTGAGGCTCTTTAATTTTTTGTCTTAGTGTCTTTTCAATGTTGTTTCCTTCCCATCTCGTTTGCTTGTTTCTTTTTTTCCTCACAATTCTTCTTGAATCGAGTTTTAAGAACACAAATGCAGAACAGATGAAAATATGTATATATGTTTGGCAATTGGTATGGTCCCACTACCAACTTTTCATAAATGCCATCTACGATACACCGAAATTTTAAGAAATCACAAGTGTTTGTGTTCTGTCTTATATCGGCGTGTCAGACACACTTGTAGTAGGAATTCTTTTAAAAAACTGTGCCATGCTCCTACCCCTTTCGTTGTGTTCGTGCATCATAGCACATAATTGAAATGGGTTTGGATTAACCTTGGATCATTACCGAATCATTTTGAACAATAACGATTTGTGATACTTTTTCACACAGCTGCCGAGAAATTTTGTTTATATCCAGTAGTACGTGTGGTACAACAAAATGCTAAGAATTTATATTTATTTAAAAAAAAAAATGAATACATAAACCGCAGTAACTTCCTAACACTACATGGTTGTGTGGAGGTGGAAAAGAAATGTTAGATTGTAGTATGATTAATGAGAAAAGAAAGTTTGAGGTACAAAATATATAAACGAATTGAAGTGCAGAAAAAGAGAGAAAATTCAGTTATAATCGAATCACACCTAACAACTCTAACTAACCTGAAGAAAATATATTTAAGGGATAATTACATTAAACCCCTCATCGTATGGTCCATTTCTCAGTCAACCCCCTTAACTTTGTTTTGACTCAGTCAACCCCCCATCGTTTGCAAAAATCATCACTTTGCCCCAAGTCAATTTTTTTGCATTTAAAAAATTTTAATATTTGTTTTCCGAAAAAAAAAATTCAGCAAATTTTTATTTTAGCCAAATTTATTTCTGAATTTTTTTTTTCTGCAAATATTTTGCTTTTGAACAAATTTTTTTTTCGCCAACATTTTTATTTTCGAAAATATTTTTTTTCAGAAATTTTTTTTTCAACAATTTTTTTTCGAACAAAGAACTATGTCGAAAAAAAATTTGTTGAAAAAAAAAATTATCGAAAAAAATAATTTCTGAAAAAAAATATTTTCGAAAATGTGGCCTTCATTTTCTTTTTTTAAATGGGCCTGCTATGTTTACTAGTTTGGTATACATGGCCTACAATTGGCCTGCTGCTTTTAATAATTAAGAGATTTTAAGAGAATATGTGGCCCTCTATCTTATTTTTAAAAAGGCATACATAGATTCAGTCTTACATCCTGCTGACCTGGAGTCCTGGACTACTACACTGTTTTTGGTGCTGTTGCTCTGCTCTCAGTAAGAAATGAGGCCCAATTACCAAAGTATTGTTAAAATAATTTTAAGAGCAAGTCCCTAATCCCAATAAGAAAATATTTAATTATTTAAGTGGGTCGCAAACTCAAAGAATAAATAGAAACAAAACTTTCTTTGTCACACGTCGTGGTGTTTGTAAACTTTTAAAAAAAATCATAATCAGTTTTTTATTTGAATAAGTGATTTTAGGGTATTTGCAAATTAAGTTTTTTCGGTTACACAATTTTTTAAAGCTAAAAAATTTCAACAATCTTAAAACTAGTGTGGGAGTGCTTTTGCCTTTTAGTTTGTGAACTTCTACTTTTACACATGAATTTGCAAACACCACCTAATTCTCTGTAAAATTAGATTAGCTTTGTGTGGACGTTGCTTTAAGTATCTATTCTTGGTTGGTAGTTAATGTGACAAAAGTAAAATTTATAATAGATATCAATTCATAAGAAATGATACTAATGCGTACGATTTTAGTGATTTTGTATGGTTTAACTTTAATATCTCCCCCAAGTTTAAGAGGTTCTACATGCATTTTCTTGACACTCACGAGTCACGGACTAAGTTTTTTCATAAACACAAAACTTTAATTGCACATATTAGGTTAGTTATATTAATAAAATCATGAATCATCGTCATCAGCCACTGACTTTTTTGACAGCTATTTGAGATCAAATTAAATCCTCAACGTCACCAATTATCTATTTTTCTACACATTTTAAATGATAAAGTCAAATGAATGCCACTTTCTTCTCTTCTTCGATTTCCTTTACTTAATGTCCAGAAATAGAAGTTGACTTTTCGTGCATCTTTCTTTGATCCCAATTGATTTACTCCCGCTATTCTCGGGATATTTTTATTGAACATTGACATTTTGTGCAAAATGTCAATGCCTCGTGACTCCTCGATATTTTTTTCATGGAATATAGTTAAGCTAAATGTAAGATATTGTAATTTCTGAATTGTGTGTTTGTTCAACATGTGTCTAGTATTTGACAGAATCAGATTGAGCATCTCTTTCAAAGGTTTTGTTCATCTGCCGAATCATTGTGAATCTATTTACATAATATTTAAAACGATCAAGTGGGGAAATATTAAAAGGTTTAGTGTGGATAGTTCTATGATAAATGGCACGTACAATTGATCCAAATATTTTAAGAAAATGACTAATTTATCGTGTAAGATTTTAATCTAAAATTAATTTTAAACAGCTTACCAAAAACAATATCAAATCAATGAACTATTTCTGCGTTAGAACTTGAGGGGTTCCTTTTAATTTCAATAATTTTAGATATGCTTATTGGAAAATTCTACAAGTTAATTAGTTGTATCAACTTTTGAATCACGATAACGTTGATATATATTTATATATATAGTACACACTGTTAGATTTATTTAATAATCTAATATATGGGCTTTACAAATTAAGACAATTATATAAAAGGTTAATTAATTATATTGGACTAATTAAGTGATATAATTAAAGAGTCTAATTAGTATCTTAATATGTGTGGGCTTTGTAATGTGTAATTCCATGTTGTACTCTAACTAGGGTTTCTGGGGCTCTAGTTAGAATAATATATAAGGTTATAGGGTCTTGGTCCCCAAGGCTAATCTGATGACTACTCTTCTCCTCCATTCACGCGTCAATAGAGAGAGACCCGTAAAGAGAGATAGATTAGTATGTGAAAGACCAAAGTCCCACCGTTCTCCTGAAAAAGTTATCTGTATGGATCAAGGTACGCCGCTCTAATCTTCTTCGTTAATCTAGGTAATTTAGCATGAGAACGATCCATGTATATTTAAATATACCAATAACAATTTCCATGGCTTCAATAAAAAATTGGGCTACATATGGCTTCACTATTTCACAAAAGAAAAAAGATTTATATTCATAATAAAGGGGAATAAATACTTTATTCATAGTTTAACCTTAAGTGCTAAACAACTCTCCAAATGCCATGCCCACTTGAACAATTAGTTGGAATCGACATCACATGATCATATTCGATTCAATTCATTGAACAGGTAAGTTGACAAAAGAAAATAAATCTTTTTATTCTTTTGTCAACAAAACCTATTCAGCCTTTTATTCCCTTTTCAAAAGCAAATCAAGTCAACTATGGTTTTCTAAAATCTATCAAAGATTAGTTATAAAAGGAATCAAAAGTTTTGGAACGTATGTACTTTGAATTAAAGCATAAAAATAAACTATATTGTACGAAACTTAATGTATTCAATTTCGTATAGTCAACTTTTCAAAATGCGTGTGATCTAGTACTTTTAACGTTGAATGCCAGTTATTTCTATTAATTATTATATATATGTGCGTGTGTATCATTGTTGAGTGTAAATTTTTATTGGTTTCAAATTTATATTCTACTATGAATATTGTTGAATGGAAGTTTTCCTAAGTTTAAATTTCTAATCCAAATACTAGGCTAAAACAAGGTTTCTAGATCTTTCGAGATGACTTAATTTAAAAAAACTTTCAGCACTCTATCTTGGTCCAGTCTTTGGATATAAATCAAATAATTAATCGGTTAAACTCTTATGGTTAATTAGGACTAATGACTCGACTGTCTGTTATAAAACTAATTTGTTCAATATAACCTTTTTTAACTAGTTAGTGGTTGTCGATTAATTTGACAGCCTAATTCATGATATTAGGTGAAACTTGATCTCAATGCATCATAATATTTGATTATCAAACTAGTCTAGGTAGGCCTGTTGTGGGCTGGGGTCCCGCCGAAACGGGACCCCAGCCCACGGGAATTGGCCGGGATGGGAGCTGTTTGGCAGCTCCCGTTCTCCGCCGGGAACACCATTTTCAACGGCCGGGAATTCCGGCCGGGACAGAATATCTCCTGGGTGCCGGCCGGCAGTAAGTAAAAGTGGGGCTGGAAATTTCTAGCCTTTTTTTTTTGTTTTCTCTAATTTTATTTTTTTAACAATACACAATCCAGCCCTTTTTTTTTGTTTTCTGTAATTTTATTTTTTTAACAATACACAACAATACACTAATCCCCAATATCACAATAATTTATCGAATCGGCCGATCACCCACAATACACAACAATATACTAATCCCTAATATCACAATACATTATCGGATCATCCGATCACCAACAAGAACAAAGCATATAATCCGATCACCAGCATAACAAAGCAAAATAAAAATTTCAGTTAACTTGTCAATGCAATCCATCATAAACATAAAAATCTAAACAAAGTAGCACTTTTATTCAAATCCACCCAAAAAGGAGGCATCATTTCCCATTGCCACAAATTCTGAATGAAAATCAAAAGATTAGCATTCTAAAATATAATAATTAACCCAATCACCGATTAATTATTTACGTTGTATACCTGCTTCGCGTTTCTCCAAGTCCTCCTAGCACTCCTCGATTTGAATTGACGTATTATCCTTCTGTAGCCAATCTTGAGAGCATATAAGTGTTTGAACTATTCTCGGAGTCAATGAACTCCTAAATTTGTCAAGGACACGACCCCCGGTACTAAAAGCGGATTCGGAGGCAACCGTTGAGATTAGAATAGCCAACAAATCGCGAGCCATCTTGGCAATAATAGGATATCGATAGCCATTGACCTTCCACCAACCAAGGATATCGAAATCAATTTGACCCTTTTCACGCCTACCCCCAAAGTATAAATCCATATCGCACTGTGTTGCTTCCTCCTCGTTATTCTCTTCCATATGAATTTGATAAATGATCATTAATAACACAAATAGAGAATTTTGCAATAAACATAGAAAACTTAGACTTATTGAGTGTACCTTGCCCATTGTTCGTGCCTCGTAAGCAAGAGGTCCTCTTCGATCCAAGGAGCCGTATGCATTTGCTTCGACCATGGCCTTATACTTTTCAAATAATCGATGAAACCCTTGCTTAATTTTCGCAACCAAGGTAGATTCTTTTTCAAACATTTTCTCGACATAGCTAAGCTTGAGGTGGGGATCTACCATGGCGCCATAATACAACAAGTGATTCATCTTCCCGTTAACACCCAATACTTGTCGTATTTTTCTTCCATAACCATAGACATTGCTTTCAAACCATCCTTCTTTCCCGTCTTAGGATCAGTTATTGGTCGTCTCATCCACATAGTCAAGCGATCGTCGATAATGCAAAGTTAGGTTAGTACCATATGCGATGTCACGTAAGTTGTGTCCGAAACAACCTCTGTTAACTTATTGAAAGGCTCCAAAAAGTCGATAAACATCTTTGCCCTCTCCAATCATCATCGGTTGGTATACGATCCCTTAACTCAGTGGCATAGGTATCATCTTTCTGCCTGTATCCAACGAAAGCCATCCTCAAATCATAAGCGGCACTAAGCATCGTGTACGTAGAGTTCCAACGTGTCGAGACGTCTAAGTAGAGCAATTTGCCATATTATATTTTAGCGGCCGTCACACACTTTTTGATCAACGAATATCGACTCGGAGAAGCCTTAATATACCTGATGCAATCTCTAATACCGTTTACCGAGATGTCACCGCCATTACATTTCAAGCCATCTTGAACCACGAGGTTAAGAATGTGTGCAATGCACCTAATTTGCACAAGAGCCCCATTTTCTTCGATATGTCGCCTTTCTCCACCCACCATTTCACCAAATCATTAATAGTCGTATCATTGGACGAAGCATTGTCAACTGTGATAGTGAAAACTTGGTCAATCTCGTAATCACCCAACACCGCATTGCTATCATTTGCTATATCCCGACCCGTATGACCATATGTCAAGCTAAAGCTTAAGATTTTCTTCTTCAAATTCCACATATTGTCAATGAAGTGTACCGTGACACACATGTTGTTGTCCCTCATGATCGATGTCCAAGTGTCGGTGGTCAGACAAACCCTATGTGCGTTCTCCTTTATAAACTGTATTAACGTCTCCATCTCCTTAAGGTACAACACATAACAAGCTTCCCGTATGGACTGCCCGCAATGTAGTTTTAAATTCGGCAGAGCTCGATACATCATTTCAATAAATGATTCTTTCTCAACTGTTAGGAAAGGCATCTCGTTCTTAATCAAGTACAAAACCACGCCCTCGAGTACCCACTCCTGATTAAACTCCCAATTACTAACTGCACCATTAGGCTCCACTTTTAGTTTTTGTTGTCTTCCCCCCTTCGCCATCCTCTGTTTTAATACCTTACATCTCTCGGTGTGACTTCTCAATCTTTTAGTACCGTGTGAATTACCATCGGCTTTTATGGATTTGCTGCAATAAAGGCATCGACCCATAACAATGTGTAGTTTTATATCCTCGTATGGTTGAAACTCCCTCCACCATGGCGACGTTAGTGTATGGTTTATTTTTCTCCGTACCATCTTTTCTTTTTCGTTAGGTCTATAACCGTGGGTAATGCAAGACTTGTGTACCTTCGATATGCTAAATTTGGAGACCTCTTTTCCCTCATCTCCTCCCCCTTCTTCTTCAATAATATCATCTCCCTCACTTTTTTTCGCCTCCTCTTCGACGAAATATTCATCTGACGATTGTGCGATCTCTAGTACCACATCATCTTCATCCGATTATACACTGTTATACGGCGCATCATCCCTCATTTCTTCCATATCCTCTCGATACGAGAGTTCTCGGGTTTGGCCTTTGGGAGGACGAGAAGACTTAACCTGGGCACCACGGGAAGTAGATGGTGCTGTGGATTTATTGGAAGCTTTGACCACCTTCGAAGTAGTCGGGGCCGCAGTGGAAGTAGAGGCCCGTTTACGAGGAGAAACTCTAATTGTGGTACTCGTAAGAGCTCTGGCGGAGGACTTATTTTGCTTGTTAGTTGCTACCTTCTAAACAACCAAAATATAAATATTCAATACCAAGGAATTAGATATGTATATCAATACAAAAGCCTCAACGATCAATTCAACACTAAACGACAATATCCAATATCAATATCTTAATTTATGATCAATTTTACAAACTTCAATCTACAAAACGAGATCAATTTCACTTTAACTCGTCTCATTTATCTTACTAACCAACTATAATGCCTATCACCGTATCAATTTTCGAAATCAATCCCTAATTGCACAAAACCCCCCAATTAGTTAACTCTAATTGAGAACTCATAAACCCTAATTTTCTATATGTAAATCAATAATAAGTAACGTAATCAAACTATAATTCAAAGAAGTAAAGTAATCAAACTATAATATAAAGATTTAAAAAAAAGGATTTTGACAAATTACCTCTAAATTTTGAGTATTGTTGGTGGTGAGGCGGCGCAGCGGCGGCCTGACCGTGTGTCTATGCGTGTGAGTTGTGTGTTCTGTGTGCGTGTGTGTGTGTGTGTGTATGTGTTCTCTGTTATGTGTGTGTTACGTGTGTGTGTGTGTGTGTGTGTGTTTTATTATGTAGGGGAAAAAAAGAGAGCAACAAAGGTTTAAAAAAAATGAGAGAATGAAAGAGAATAGGATATGAGGGATCCAAAGAATAATGAGAGAATTCAGGAAATGAAAGAGAAAAAAGATGAGTATCTTAATGCACACTCGATGTACCTTGGGGAATTAAAACAAAAGGTAAAGATGGACTGGTTAGAAGGTGGGGACCAATGTAGTAAAGTGTTTTTTAGCTATGTTAAGGTAAGGAGAAAACAGAATTATATTCATCTCCTGATTGATGCTGCTGGAAATCACATTACTAATAAGGAAGCCATAGTCAAGCATATACTTGATTTCTATACTAATCTCTTTGGCACTGAATCACAGGTACAACATGTGGATACAACAGTTTTTGCTAAATGAAGGTTGGTAAGCAATGAGATGAATGATCAGCTGAGTAGACCAGTTACAGTAGAAGAGATTAGAGATGCAATCTTTTGTATGAATGATAATAAGAGTCCTGGTCTTGATGGCTTTAACTCTTGTTTCTTCAAAAAGAGTTGGTCTATTACTGGTAGTCTAGTTTGCTCTGCTGTTATGGAATTCTTTGAAACTAGTAAGATTCTAGGACAGATTAATAATATTGCAGTTACTTTGATTCCAAAATGTGTTAATGCTTCATCAATGAGTGATTTTAGGCCTATTGCATGTTGTAACTTGGTTTATAAAATCATCACTAAAGTCATAGCTAATAGGTTAAATGATATTCTTCCAGAAATTGTAGATACTTGTCAAAATGCTTTTGTAAAAGGGAGGGATTTATTCCAAATGTTTTGATAACTGGATGGAAAGTTTTGGCAAGTCTCAGCATAAACAAAGTTTAGTCTATAGGATAAGAGCTGCAGTTTTTGGGGTAGTTCTGGTAGGAATTTGGAAGATGAGAAATGTAAAAGTGTTTGAAAAGAAACAAGTCCCAACTTCTACCATTTGTAGAAAGTTGGCAAATGAACTAAGGGAAAGATTTGAGCTTAAACTGTGCAAAAATAAGACCAGGTTTGTTATGAAGGTTCTGAGTAACTTGAGCAAATTTTGAAATTTGAACTTTGACTGAATACTTGTCCTACTTGGTACTAACTGTTTTTAGTGTAGGGAATATATATTGTATAGAGGTACAAGGTGTGTGTGTTTGTTAATTATTCTGCAGGTAGAAATACTCACTGGTGGATATATGAGGGTGACATTGTGGTGGTTCAGGTTGTAATCTGCTACTTTTTCCATTCCAAACCCCCCAACAAGTTGAAACCAATGTGGATAGCTATACTAGGGATAACCAGCAATAGACAGCCGGAATGGGCCTGGAGAGTACAACCACGGGCAGATAGTCCCAGAGTTGGAATGTAGTGGGCTGATTATGGAGGCCAAATGTGCTTCGGATATGCTGTCATTGTAGGCTTTAAACATAGTTGTAGTTCTGAGCTAGTGCTCTGTTTATTCCTTGGTTTTAGTAGGCATTGGTTTACATTTTGATTGTATGTGGAATTTTCTACTTGATCTAGCTTTCACTTGGGGTAATGCCCCTCGTATCTTGTAAAACTTGGTTGGGCTTCAATATATTTTCAAATTCTTGCAAAAAAAAAAAAAAAACTAATGTTTACTGCCTCCCGGGATCCCGCAGTGTTACCTCCCTGCGGGACTCAGACCGGGAACAAATTCTCGTTTTGACCGGGAGGGAACTGGCCTTTCCCGGCTCAGGAAAAATTCGGTGGATCGAGCGGGAATCCAAAATCTCGACCCGGCCCAAACACTCCTGAGTCTAGGTAAAAAGAGTCCAAGCTTCAAATATTAAAGCTAAAACCTTGAACCAAAAAAAAAAAAAAAAAAATCTTAAAGCTAAAACCTATATAATAGGATACAAAATTTTCGAGTCATGACTCATGGTCAGTCAGTCAACTCTTTTGGTCCAGTCAAAGTCACACGTCTCTCATTTTCATCCTCCATTTTCTAATTTACTTCTTTTTGTGGCCATGACTATTTATTCGTTTCAAATACTTTCCAACTCACTGTCACAAGGAACATTATTTTGTGCCAAATTATTAATTATCACGAATTATTTTCAAAGTATGTTTAACTTACTAAGTATTAGATACTTTTGCCAATCTTATGAAAACTATTTTAATAAACTTTAATAAAATTATAGACTTAGCTTGAGTCCAGGTAGAATAATTGTTTTTATTACTGATTCAAATATAATGTGAAGTGTCATAAAGAAAAAGTAAAGTCATATCTTTAGAAACATAATTTCACATCTGTCACGCACGTTTATGTTCCATCCCAAAGATAATTATGCTGATTAATTATATGATCTACGATATTATTTTCACTCTAGTAATTAACAAGCTAATTAAGATGACCAGTTGATTAATGTTATAGACTTTGACATAGTATTGATTGTTGCACGCCATGGATTTTCATGAGTCCATCTGGACCGTTGATGTGCCTCTTAATCGTGCCATTATGGGTGATTAATTAGGTAAAAGCAAAAGTTGGTCAACCATTTCCCATGTGATGTGTCTCAACTCCCAACTTTAGTCAGCCTTTTTTATAATCAACGACTTCTTTTAATAGTGTGCATTGATTGTCAAAAATTAGAGATGCCTTACAATAGATATCGTTGATATAAAATAGTATATGTCAAGTCATACACCCCCAAAAGTCTAACTTAGTGAAAATGCTTTGATTCGTGTCACTAACATTTCAAGTAATTGCATGTCCACCCCTCTTTAAGCTTTCAAAAGTGATCCTTCCGAACGTAAAAATTGGTTCTTAAATTTGTGGATATTGTGGGTGCTGGTGTATAAATAATTTAACCTCGTATTAAAAGAATTTTTTTCATAAAATATTCTCCTCATACCACCTATGTCTGCGAGAGTTCATCATACAAAAGTTTCTCACGACTCTATTATATTTATCATCTAAGCCCATGACACATGCCTCGGCATGCTACATTGATGATCCTGTAGTGAGCAATGATATCTCTACAAGAGTGTCTCCATTACTTTTATTGACGATGTTCGGGCAGCTACATTGATGATCCTGTAGTGAGCAATGATATCTCTACAATAGTGTCTCCATTACTTTTATTGACGATGTTCGGGCAGTCAAGCAACCATCAAAACATATTAACTATACATTGTTCAAAAAAAAAAAAAACATATTAACTATAAAATATCTATCATAAAAGCGACATTATCTATAGTTGTACACTTGTCCTTAAACAAACTCGTTGTTTATGCTGTTAATATTTCACAATCAATCAGTTATTTGGTCATATCTACTCCACCTACGAATGAATGCACCTGCAAGCATCGGCACAAACTATGGCAAACGTCTTCTTTTTGCAGGGAATAAGTATTTTGTGGTGTTTAAATAACTCTTTTTTTTAAAAAAAAATCAAAGATATCATTAACAGAATGCTTAAAAGCCACAAAACTACTACAAATGTTGCATCGCAAAATCAAAGCACAAAAATTAAAATGTAGCAAAAAATAATTGTTCTGGTGCCTCAGAGTTAACTGGCGCATCACGTGTTGTGAGATTTTTATTTGCCAAGAAGATGGACAAAAAAAAAAGTACATGTCTACATGTCCAATATTTTTCAATGGAATGTCTACATGCCAATTTTGTTGTTTGGCAAATGGTAATAAAGAACGAAGCGTACCTTCTATTTAAGGTTCTTGAGATTAATATCAACATTCACCAATAGAAAGTCAAAAGATTTTATTTCTGGGTCAAGAACTTTATATGGTCAATAATTTAATTTGGATTCGTTTTCCTATGCAGGCCCAAGTAAAGATTTGTTGCATATTGACATTACATATGATATACATAAATTCCATTTACACAACAATATGTTATATGTTACACAAAATTATTTGATACACGGAACTAAAATCTACAACCCAACCCTTTATACCAAAATACAAGTATGAAACATTTAATTCAATTATTAATTAAAAAATCCTTCTTCACCCAACGGCAAGCTGTATAACCAAAACACAACAACAAAATCTGAAGAAAAAAAGAAAATCAAAATATCAGATTACCATAATCCAAATCCAAATAATAAATATATCCAATTCCCCACACCTCACACAATTAAAAACCCAATCCCTAATTCGTCCTCTTATTACCAACTCAATCATTACAAAGTCTCCCCAAATCCCAAACCCACCCCAAACTTTGTACCAATCCTCACTTTCCCCCAACCCCAAAACCACGTAACCTTCCACCATAATTGTACCATCAGCATCAACGACTGTACCAAGCAAATTTTCGACGAAACGGACCCCACACACTAAACAGAAAAAAAGGCCACTAGTTTGTCTTTTCTGCACCACATTGAAACCTTCAAAGGACAAATCTCAGCCGTCTGATCAAAAACCCGAACTTTGACTCTGACCCGATTACCCGGTCACCTGGTCCCCCCACCCCGTCCCCCAAAATCTCTTCCTTTATATTTCCCCTTCGCTTCACATGCTCTCTCCCACTCTTCTCTCTCATTCACCTCTCATGTTACAGTAACAGAATCTGAAAATTTTGTAACTGAATTTGTTACACATATAATACATACAATATATTATATACATACAAAAAAAATGGCGGTTGAATTGTTCGGATATGCGAATATGAACGAGCAGATGCAGATTCAGGAGGCGGCGTCCGCCGGTTTGAAATCCATGGAGCATTTGATCCGATCCGTTTCTCACCAACAACAGCATCACCAACAGCAAAATCAGCAAATCGATTGCAGAGAGATCACTGATTTCACCGTTTCCAAGTTCCGTACGGTGATTACGATGCTGAATCGGACTGGTCACGCTCGTTTCCGCCGCGCTCCGGTTCAATCTCAACCTCAGCCTCAGTCAACGCCGTTGACTTCGACTCCTGCGGCTGTTCAGTTTCAAAATCAACAACCTCCGAAGGCGGCGCTGAGCCTGTTCTCTGTTTCTCCGATGACGAATCTCGATTTCACGAAGGCGAGTGGAGAGAAAAGCAGAGAAGTGATAACGAAGGATGTGTTGAGTTTGTCTGTTACGACGACTTCCGGCAACTCGTCGTCGACTTTTCTGTCGTCGATTACCGGAGAAGGCAGTGTTTCGAACGGAAAAGGTATTTTCGCGCCTGTTTCCGGTGGCAAACCGCCGCTGTATGGGAAGAGGTGCCGCGAGCATGACCACTCCGATAATATCTCCGGCAAAACCACCGGATCTACTCGCTGCCACTGCAAAAAGAGGTTCGTACACATTAAATAATTAAATTCACTATTTAATTCTGAGTATTTCATCAGATCTGTTAATTTTGGTGTTATTTTACTTGATTTGGAAGTGAAATAGCTAGAAACACAAAATAAGCGTGATTTTGTAGACTATTTGATACCGCCATTACTGCGTATTAACTGAACTCTCTACTGTGCTGTTGAAAAATATTAGACTGATTTTGTAATTTAGTATAATAAATTAATTAAATAACTTTAATTTTGAACAGAAAATCGAAGGTGAAGAGAACTATCAGAGTGCCGGCAATCAGCTCAAAAGTCGCCGATATTCCCTCCGATGAGCATTCATGGAGAAAGTACGGTCAGAAGCCAATCAAGGGCTCACCATACCCACGGTAACTATCGTGCACCTTCAATCATGGCCGTCAATTATATTTTACATATATTTTTTTTTTTTGATAGGTTATTATATTTTACATATTTCATTATTTATTTAATTATTTGTTTTTGCTGATTTGTTTTTTTATTTAAATTTGGATTTCAGGGGTTATTATAAATGTAGCACAATGCGTGGCTGCCCTGCGAGGAAACACGTGGAGAGGGCGACCGATGATCCGAAGATGCTGATTGTAACGTATGAGGGGGAGCACCGTCATATCATGGGCGCGATGCAGGAGAGCGGTGCAAAACAGATAGTTTTTTGAGAGTGCAAATCTCGAGGGGAGGGAATTAAGTTAGTGGGGGTGGTTTTGGAAAATGGGAAAAGCTGGATAGGGGCTTTTGTGTAAATTTTGTAGGAGTAGAGGGTGGTGGTGGGCAATTAGACAAATTTGCGGTAATGTTTGACTTTTGGTATAATTGAAATGATAATTTACTTTTATTCGGTGTCATATGATATGACCTATCTATTCAAGTTTGCTTCGGATTCTATTATTTTTTTTGTTTTTTGCTTTGGAATAATAATATTAATATAGTGGGTGTGTTGGGCATTGAGAAAGTCAAAAAGATGGGAATGGCTTTTTCAAAGACAGCTGCCTGCACATTAAAAGAATATTGTTTAGTGCTATGAATATGATGCCGCTATCTTTGACCAATTGTTTATTTATTGTTGATGAATGTGACCACAATGTAGTAGGACAAAATATGTGTGTTTTGTGACCTACGTTTGATTTTTCTTTTTTCGTTGAAATTAATCAAACATATTGTACGTAGAGTTGATTATGTTGTGTCACAAAGCGAGTACTATTTTTCACTACCAAAAAGAAAGCGAGTACTAAGTCGAGTACAACAAATTGTTGTATAAATGAACAGTAAGAAGTTTGGAACGAAACTTCCTATGACTAATCATTAGTGCGTATTTGATGTTTCCATTTTGTTTGTTTAAGTTGGGTTTTGTCGGAACACAAATTTAAGTGAGTCGATGGAAAATTTAAGTCACTTCTTCTTGGAAACTCAATTAAGCATTTGTACAAATATAGTTGCGTTCATTAAATGCAAAAATCGTCTTAGAATTCATGTATGTCACTTCATGGCTGATGCGATGTGTTGTTTATGAAGACGTGGAATTCATGTATGTCACTTGACGCGTTGTGTTTATAGCAACATAGAATTCATGTGTGCCACTTGACGTGGGTCACGTCATGTATGTCACTTGACGCGTTGTGTTTATGAAAACGTAGAATTCAAAGTATGCCACTTGACGTGCGTCACTTCATGTATGCCACTTGACGTGCATCACTTCATGTATGTCACTTGACACATTGTGTTTATGGGAACGTAGAATTCATGTATGGCACTTGACTTGCGTCGCATCATGTATCTCACTTGACGCGTTGTGTTTATGAAAACGTAGAATCTATGTATGCCACTTGATGTGCGTAACTTAAATTTGGTGTAACTAATTTCAAATTTTTGAAATTACGAGCTTTTGGTTTTGTTGGTGTAATATGTACCATGTCACTGTGTTTAATTTAATTAGTTTGTATATACTTTAATTTAGAAGTGCCTCATGTTGTCAATTAATAGGCAAGTGTACAGCGTAGCCTTGTTTATTGGACATTCAAGTTAAGAGCAAAACTTACTTTTGTACCATAAAATACATTGAGTATTTTCGATGACACGTGGTATTAATTTCTTTTGTTACAAAGTATCAAAAGGATTTATCGAAATTCGAAACAAAACACAATTATTCTCTAAATTATTTATTATTATATTTTACTAATTAATATTCACAATTTTTAGGAATATTTGCAATTTTTATGAGTATATCAAGATTTTGAAACATATATAATATTTAACATACTAAAACATATTTACAAAACAAAACTTTGATCCACAAGATTGTTTTTATCACTCAAACATAATTTGGGAGATTGATATCTTAAAAATTTCAACCAATAAGGAGAGTAATTGTACCGATATAATATGTATGGTGGTGACTTTTTAATTAACTATTAACAAAGAAACAATTTTTCTTTGAAATCATAAATAGAAGTTCGTACAAAAAATTCACTATTAGAAATATTTTATTGTTTACTATTTGAAATAACATAAGAATTTTTTGGGGGGGTCACTGTCTATTAGACACACAGCACTAGGTTTGTTTTCTCATAAGTGGCCTTAATGGATTTTCCAATTCCATCAACGGTGTGTATAGTTGCGGAACTGAGTCACTGACCGAACAAATCTGATTTTTTGTTAAGCACTGAGGGTGCATTCAGTTTTCATTCGACTTGACTCCTTTCATTAGTTCCTTACGATAAACATAGTTACAATGTGTATTTAACTTTTAGCATTATTATCTATTGTCATGTAATTTCCAGAATTTTATTTAGGAAAGAGCGTTGAAAATTGCAGAGTTTTGTATTTTTTTTTCTTTTATGAATTGGAATATATCTAAAGAAGTCAATGATGGACAACGACCTCCAAACAAACACAAGAAAACAAGAGCAGAACCTACCATCTTCATCGAAATAAAACAAGCCGGATAAAACAAAAGGATGAGTTTGGTCAAATTAGAGCTAGAATTTTCTTACTTGGTCTGGTTAGTATTTAAACAACCTCCATTTCTAGTTAATTGTTAAGGTCAAAAAGGACACATCTCATTGTGTTAACGTATGATTTGTTCTTGCTTGAATATTTCAAGAGAAATGGAGAACCAATGCGAAAATGACTTTTGTTATATATCTACTATAGTCATCACTCATCAATGATACTAATATAAAGTCAAAACTCAATTGTGGTAAGTGACCAGTCAAACCAAAATAGATATCGCATTAAAAAATAAGTCTTACCAAAAGTCGTTCATAATAATAATAACATCATATTGTTGGGCCTAAGAGCGATCAGTTCATTGATGCATTATTCATAGGCCCATTGGCCCTAAAATGCGGATTTAATGGACCACAATATGCAGTTAGCACAACAATATATTCGAGTTGTGGACTTATTTAAAGCCTTGTATTCTAACCTTTGATAATTGCAACGTAGATTTTGTAGGTTTTATTTTTGATAGTTAAAAGTTATGCATTCAAAATAATGTGGTCGAATGGCGTACGAAATTTCATTTAGCTTTTAACACTCACTTGCTGGGACTTCAGAGGGACCACAATCCACTGCCAGTGAATATGGACCCTATTGATGACAGGCCTGGACCAAGGACATATCGCTTCTTGAAGGCAAAGAGTTCTCACCCGGACTTTAACAATGCTATTAAGAACAAATGGAGTGCAAGTGTTTCGTCAGTGGATAGTTTGAACAAGGTGCGTGAAGCTTTTCAAAATTGGAATTTTCATACATTTGGTAATATTTTTAGATGAAAACGTAGGCTTTGGGCTCGACTAGAAGGCATTCAAAGAAACATGGGGTTCATAATAATGCAGGGCTCATAAATTGGAGAATAAACTACGGGCCGAATTAGATGTGGTGTTGTATCTCGAGGAGAGAAAATTGCATTTGCTCAGGAGATCGAAATACAAAGTTCTTTCATTTATCTACACTTATCCGTCGTAACAGAAATAAGGTGAAAACCTTAAAGAACCATTCTGGTTAGCGGTGCAATGATAAAAATGAAATGCAGATCATGGCTAACGAGTTCTTTAAGAATTTGTATGAAGAGGACAACATGAATAACTCCGACTGTCTTTCTCGAGGTAACTTTCCTATAATTCCTCACGATTACCTCGCTTCTTTGCAATGCACCTTCACACAAGATGACATAAAGCGAGTAGTGTTTGATATGGCTCCATTGAAGGCACCAGGGCCAGATGGTTTTCATGCCTCTTTCTTTCAAAAGAATTGGGAAGTAGTGGGTAGCTCTGTCTGTGAAATGGTATTAAGGTTTATGGAAACCAGAATATTGCCAGATAGCCTGAAAGAAACTCTTACTATTTTGATCCCCAAGGTGAGCAAAGTCTAATATATATCTCAATTTTGGCCTATCAGCCTATGTATTGTCTTGTATAAAATTATTACCAAGACGATTGTGAACAAAAAAAAAATCTACCTGATGTCATATCCCGAACCAATGTAGCTTTGTGCCAGGGTGCCAGATAACAGATAGTACAATTACCTTTCAAGAAATGGTCCATACCATGCATAGAGAGAGATATGGAAAAGGATTAATGGCCATAAAAATTGACCTTGAGAAAGCATATGATAGACTTTCATGGAAATTTATTGAGTCAGCATTGCATGAGATTGGGTTGAACAAAAAATGGATCCGAAATATAATGAGTTGCGTATCCACAACCTCCATGGCATTTCTTTGGAATGGAATGAAACTTGAAAGCTTTAAACCAACTTGAGGGATCATGCAAGGAGATCCAATCACACCTTATCTTTTTGTCTCGTGTATTGAGAGGTTCTCCCACATTATATTTCAAGCAATTCAAGAAGGAAAGTGGCGACCAATTAGAGCTTCTAGACATGGGCCTTCAATCAGTCACTTATTCTTTGCAGATGATATGGTTTTATTTTGTGAAGCTACAATGGAACAACTTAAGGTGATCATGGAGTGTCTGGATTCTTTTTTGTTTAGCATCTCGACAAAAAATTAGGTTTGCTAAATCTAATATATTTTTCTCGAGTAATATTGGTGATGATCTTGCTCATCAATTATCGGATTTTTCAAGAATCCCATTGATGACTAATCTGGAGAACTATCTGGGAAATCCAGCCATCCATGGGTGTCTACAGAAGGAGTCTTATACGTTTTTAATTGTAAATGTACACATTTGACTCTAGCAGGAAGAGAGACGTTTGTCAATTTAGTGATTTCAGCCACCCCAATCTATTTTATGAAGACTGTACAAATTCCAATATCGATTTGTAATGAGATTGACTTGCTCGTCAGTTCCTTTGGGGAGGATCTGAATGGAATAGAAAAACCAGTATGATCAACTGAAATGTTGTGACTACCTCTCGAGATAAAGAGGGTTTGGGTATTAAAAAACTCCAACACTCAAACTTAGCATTGCTTGCTAAACTTGGATGGCAGATTCTAATGCAACCAAATGAGCTATGGGTTCGCGTTTTGACCAACAAGTATATGGGAAGCAGTGTTTCAATCAAAAATCTCTAGGACCACCAGAATTCTTTTTGCGTGTGGAGAGGGATTGCCAAGGCTGCTCCACTCCTTAAAGAGGGTATCCATCCTAAAGTACTAATATCAAGCTTACTCGATTTACTTGTGCTGATCGGTGGCTGATGACACCCCCTTAATTGAGCATTCTTTTATGTGACATTGATTTACTTGAGAAAGATAAAACCATTGATCACTATTTGGCGGAGCAAAAGTGGATGGGACTGGAACAAAACTGGACGAAGGCTACCAGAAGAAATTATGCAGCAATTGGCAGCTTTACTTGTTAGTTGTGACGATGAAGCAACATATGGGCCATGCTAGAAATTCACTCCTAATGGGATATTTTCTGTCAAATTTGCCTACAATATTAGTGTGAAAGGTAGTCAAGTGGAAGATGAAATGTGGAAGTATATTTGGGATCTTGTCATCCCTAAAACATTAGAACTTTTATTTGGCTAGTTTGTCACAACAAAATTATGTGTAATTGGGAAAGAGTCAAAAGGAACTTTACTGATGATGCTAAATGCCATCGTTGTAGTTATGCAATAGAAACATGTGTTCATGTTTTGTGGGATTGTGAATTGGCTAATCGGGTTTGGGCTTTATCCTTAGAACGTGATGAGGTTCAATACCAGCAAGGACTAACCTTACAAGGCTGGTTGAATCATAACATGAGACGAAAAGTTAAGCTTAGGTACGATGGGAAATGGCCAGAATTTTTTGCTAATGCCACTTGGTGGATCTGGAATTGGCGCAACAAATTAGTTTTCAAACACGAAGCGATCCACATAAATTGGAAGAAAAGATGGATTTGTAGCTCCATGGCAGAAATTCGTGAGGCTCATGAGAAAAAATTACATTTGCGAGGGTCGAAGAGTATCAATGTGATTCAATTAAAAGCATGGATTCGTCCTCCTACATGGTGGATATTATTTAATACAGATGGGTCTTGCAAAGGAAATCCAAGTGCAGCAGAAGGTGGCGGTGTGTTTAGAGACAATCACGGTATGTGGCTTGGTGGATTTATGGTGAATATTGGAATTTGTAACTGAGTTGAAGCAGAACTACGGGCCTTGGTTCAGGGGTTGTGCACTACGGCTAAAAAGAATGTTCAGAAAATCATCGTAGAAGTGGATTCGACAATTGTTGCGGGGTGGCTGATGGGTAAAGAAGTCTATATAGGGCAATGTGCTAACTTAGTTCAATCATGTACATGTTTTCTAAATCACAGTTAGGACATTCATGTGATCCATACATATCGGGAGGGAAACAAAGTTGCAGACCATCTAGCTAGAGAATCTTTGAAGAGAAGAAGAGAAATGCATGAATTTCACCAAGCTCCACATTCAGTGCTGAATTTTTTGTAAGAAGATATGTTAGGTGTTTCGTGGCCAAGAAGAATTTGTAACTGGTCCCTCCTTTGTTATCCAAAAAAATAAAATAAAAAGAGCTATAAAAAAGAACAAGTGATGCAATTTTTTCGGCCCACTTCAACAAAAGGCAAGGAACAATAGGAAACCATAGAACACAACGAGGTAAATGGCGATTTGCAATGCCGGAGAAGCAAACAAATTACTCGGCTATTCCCCGATGAATATGGAATAAAATCGAGTAGTCTCCAATGATGCACCGACTCAAGTAGCTTTCGACGACAACGTCGACTTGAAACGTAAGGGTGGCTCCGTCAACATGAATTAATAGTTTCAATTTTGATTAATACGTCTGAAAAAAACTTGATAAACCAAATCATGGAAGAATCCGATTCAAACCGTTACCATATAAAAATCTAAACCTATTTTCGTCAATAGGGAACCTTTTAACAAAGTAGTTCATGTAATCATAACCTAATCGTGATATAAGCGACCAAACTCATTCTTACTTTTAGGTGGGGTTTGCAATTTTTAAAAAACAAAAGCTAAAATCAACTTTTACTCTAAATAAATCACTTTCATGGTATTTGGTTCACAAGCTAAATTGAAAAAAAAAATACTTTTTTTAAGCTAATAACCTTCACAATCTGGAAGTTGGTGTCCTCGTGCTTTTAACTTGTGGTGGTTGTTTTCAGTGTTATTTTTTCCAGCTTTTTTAACTTATATATTTTTTTGCAAACACCACCAACTTACTAATTGTAAAAAGTTATACAACTTTAGCTTAAATTATGTGATTGTGATTTTAGAGAAGAGTTTGCAAACACCACCTTAGTATAAGGTGACTGATTTTGTCTTCAACTAGTTGTTACAAAATTCTGCCCTCACACGTTTGTAAAAGTTTTAATAATTATATTTTTGATTTATATGTGATTCTGACAAATATAATGGCGTAACGTACATGTCAATTAAAAATTAGCTGTTATGCGTGAACTAAGTGTTGCGCAACAATACGATAAACAGAAAATCATACACAAACGAAAAGCAAGAAAAGACACGTTATTTGTTTACCCAGTTCGTTGCCTACATCTGGGGGCGATACCAAGCCAGGATTTTCACTATGTGTTATGTTGTAGGGTTACAATTACAAGAGAGTCTATTTATAATAAGGACACACTCCTAATATTAGGCAACTCCTTATATTAGGCAACTCCTAATTATAGAATTACTCAAACTCTGCAATTCCCAGGAAACTAGGTCTCTACAACTCTCAGTTAAATTAGGAAACTGCATTCTTTGATCATTTAGGCTCCACACAACCTAACAATCTCCCACTTGGAGACTAATGCCATCGTAACCACATCTTCACTCTTCCACATAACAATCCTCTAACAATGGTACCGCCATCCTTGGACTCTTCAAGCACCAAGTCCAGTTGAAGCCATGCAAAGCTTCAACTTCTCTAAGGTCACAACCTTAGTCAACATATCAGCAGGGTTCTCACTTCCCGGAATCTTCACAAGTTGCAAAGTCTTTTTCTCCAAGAGATACCGTATGTAGTGATACTTCAACTCAATGTGCTTTGTTCTCGAATGAAATGCCGGATTCTTGGCCAAGAAAATAGCACTCTGACTATCACTGTGGAGAATACTATTTGTTTGCCCTTTTCCCAA
This sequence comes from Linaria vulgaris, assembly GCA_948329865.1. Taxonomy (NCBI): domain Eukaryota; kingdom Viridiplantae; phylum Streptophyta; class Magnoliopsida; order Lamiales; family Plantaginaceae; genus Linaria; species Linaria vulgaris. The sequence continues at coordinate 142,498,060 of OX415249.1, forward strand.
TTCACCCAAGAAATTCTGCAACCATACCATCTCTTTACTAGCTTCCGTCACCGCTACATATTCAGCTTCTGTAGTAGACAAAGTCACAATCTTCTGCAACTTAGATCCCCATGAAATAGCTGTACCACCCAATGTGAAAACATAACCAGTAGTACTCTTTCTTCCATCAAGATCACCCGCCAAATCAGCATCTACATAACCATTCAAGTCCGTGTGTTTTCCCTCAAAACACAATGACCTATCACAAGTACCACGCAAGTACCTAAAGATCCACTTCACTGCTTCCCAGTGTTGCTTTCCCGGACTAGTCATATATCTACTCACAACTCCCACTGCATGCGCAATATCCGGTCTTGTACACACCATATCATACATAAGACTCCCAACTGCTGAAGCATATGGAGTTTTCTTCATCTCTGCATGCTCCAAATCACTAGTAGGTGACTCCATTTTTGATAATCTAAACTGACTACCTAAAGGAGTGCTTACTGGCTTTGCATCTTGCATACTGAATCTCTTCAACACTTTATCAATGTAATCAGACTGCGAAAGATACAACTTACATGCCACCTTGTCCCGATTAATCCGCATACCCAAGATTTGTTTTGCCTCGCCAAGATCCTTCATGGCAAAACGTTCAGATAGTTGATTCTTCAACTTGTTCACTTCTTGAACACAAGAACCTGCTATCAACATGTCATCAACATATAACAGCAAAATAATGAAGCTACTATCAAACCTCATAAAGTAACAACAATGATCAGCATTGCATCTCCCAAAGCCAATCTCATGCATGAAGCTATCAAACTTCACGTACCACTGTCTAGGAGCTTGTTTTAGGCCATACAAGCTCTTTTCCAACTTGCAAACTAGCTCAACGTTATCCTCAAGCACATACCCCTCTGGTTGCTGCATGTAAATGTCTTCTTCAAGATCACCGTGAAGAAAAGCTGTCTTCACATCCATCTGTTCTAACAATAAATTCTCCGCTGCAACTATGCTCAAAACCATCCTAATAGTTGTTAACTTCACCACAGGAGAAAATATGTCAGTGTAATCAACCCCTTCTTTCTGTTGAAAACCCTTCACAACCAACCTTGCCTTGTAACGTTTGCTACCATCTGCTTCCTCTTTGATTCTGTAAACCCACTTGTTATGCAGCGCCTTTTTCCCCTTTGGAAGCTCAACAAGATCCCACGTGTTGTTCGACTTCAAGGAATCCATCTCATCATCCATTGCAAGCTCCCACTTGCTCGAATCAACACTTTTCACTGCCTCTGCATAACACTCTGGCTCACCACTATCAGTTAATAACAAATAATGTAAGGCAGGGGAATACCTCTCAGGAGCACGATGTTCCCTACTTGATCTCCTCAAAGTAGGCTCTGGAGTACGTGGTTCTTCCTCATTAGTCACCTCGTTTTCCAGAATCTTGTCTTCATCAGAATTGGAGACATCCAATTCCACAATCTTCGGGTTTTTAACCCAAGTATCAACACCCACAGTGTTTGATGCACTCAATCTGTCTTTGTACAAAACCTGTTCATTAAACACAACATCTCTACTACGAATAACCTTACTGTTTTGGTCATCCCAAAATCGATACCCATAATCATCGCCGCCATATCCAATGAACGTACACTTCACAGATTTCGCATCTAACTTGCTCCTAGCAGTAGCATCAATATGAACGTAAGAAACACAGCCAAATACTTTAAGGTAAGATAGGTTTACCTCCTTTCCTCTCCAAGCTTCCTCTGGAATGCCGTTTTCCAGTGGAACGGATGGTCCTCGGTTGATCAAGAAAGCCGCAGTGTTAATTGCTTCTGCCCAAAACAGCTTAGGCAACCCACACTTCAACCTCATGCATCTAGCCCTCTCATTCAAAGTTCTGTTCATACGCTCTGCAACCCCATTCTGCTGCGGTGTTCCTCTAACTGTCTTCTCCATGCGAATGCCATTATCTGCACAATACTTCTTAAACTCTGCAAGTTCATACTCACCACCATTGTCAGATCTCAGACACTTCACACGCAGACCAGTTTCAGTTTCAACACGTGCTCTCCACTTCTTAAAAACCTCAAACACTTCAGATTTCTGTTTCAAGAAGTATACCCATAACTTTCTTGTTGCATCATCAATGAAAGTCATGTAATATGAAGCTCCACCAAGAGACGTGATAGGGGCTGGTCCCCACAAATCACTGTGCACCAGCTCTAACTTATGTTCCTTTAGAGTTCTGCCACCCTTTGCAAAACTAACCCGTTTCTGTTTCCCAAACACACAGTCCTCACAAAGACCCATATCAATTGTTTTCAAACCCGGCAGCTTACCCTTCGAACACAGATGCTTCATTCCTTTTTCACTCATGTGGCCTAGTCGACAATGCCACAAATCAGCGTCACTATGTGCTGCAGCAACTCCAATGCTATCATGTTTGATGTCGGTCATATACAGAGTGCCCTTTTTCAAACCCTGAGCTACCACCATAGCTCATTTGACTATTTTCCAAGCACCTCCACCGAATTTAACATCATAACCGTCATCATCCAACTGCCCTACAGCAACCAAATTTCTCTTAAGACCAGGGATGTGCCTCACATTACGCATCGTCCAAACGGATCCATTAGGAGATTTAACACGAATATCTCCCTTCCCCACAACATCATAAGGAAAATTGTCACCCAGATAGACTCTCCCGCAATATCCAGCAACATAATTCATCATCAAACTTTTGTCAGGACAAGCATGAAACGATGCTCCAGAATCCAGAACCCAAGTCTCTATTGGACTGCATGCTGTCAGAATTAGTGCTTCACCATCATCTTCGGTGGTCACGTTTGCTGAGCTGTCATCTTTCTTTGGTGCTTGACACTTATTCTGGTAATGACCCTTTTTCCCGCAGTTCCAACATTCAATGGAACTCTTGTCCTTCGTCGACTTTCTGTTCCTCGACTTCGATCTACCCCGATTCGAATTTGACTTTTTCTTATCTGATCTGCCTCTGATTTCTGTACTCAAAACTGAGCCTGCAGAATTTCCCGACGAGTTACCTGATTCTCTCCTGCGAATTTCTTCGCTAACTATCAGATCTCTAACTTCATCAAACTGCAACTTTACCCTTCCCGCGGAGGCACTAACAGCCGTTACTGTCCCACTCCAGCTCTCCGGTAAAGAAGACAACAAAATTAGGGCTTTAATTTCGTCATCAAACTCGATATTTACCGAACTCAGTTGTTGTGTAATTAAACTGAATTCGTTCAGATGATCAGACGCCACAGTTGTCTCTGCCATCTGAAGATGAAACAGACGACGCATCAGATTTACTTTGTTGGCTGCTGATGGCTTCTCGAACATATCTGCCAGAACCTTCAACACACCCTTCGTAATCGTTTCCTTTGCGGTGTGAAACGCCACGTTTCGCGACAACGATAACCTCACCGCGCTCATCGCCTTCCTGTCCAGAACCTTCCAGACGTCATCTTTCATGTCTGCCGGTTTATCATTCAGAGGTTTCCAGAGATCCTTGATGTACAAGTAATCCTCAATTTGCATCCTCCAAAACCCGTAATCAGACCCATCAAACTTTTCGATTGATTTCCCTGCTTCCATCGTAACTGCTCCCACTGAACCTGATGCTCTTGATACCACTTGTTGCGCAGCAATACGATAAACAGAAAATCATACACAAACGAAAAGCAAGAAAAGACACGTTATTTGTTTACCCAGTTCGTTGCCTACATCTGGGGGCGATACCAAGCCAGGATTTTCACTATGTGTTATGTTGTAGGGTTACAATTACAAGAGAGTCTATTTATAATAAGGACACACTCCTAATATTAGGCAACTCCTTATATTAGGCAACTCCTAATTATAGAATTACCCAAACTCTGCAATTCCCAAGAAACTAGGTCTCTACAACTCTAAGTTAAATTAGGAAACTGCATTCTTTGATCATTTAGGCTCCACACAACCTAACACTAAGTTCAGATTAATAGTATTTGTAGTGTCTTAATGGGAATGTTGGATTCATAAGATCACTATTCAACTTATAATTGTACATAGTTTACTAGTTGTGGGCCTTGTTAATACAGTCTGAAAGATTCAAATTAACAATTCAGACAAAAGTTAAGACATGAATAATTTGATGTTAATGTTGCCCCCTAATTATGATTAACAATCTCAAAACACACACACACACACACACAAGCATCTTAGTAAAGTTGTGTGATTCCATTGTGTTTATAAAGTTGCACAACAAGCATAAGGATCTGATTCGATTAGTGCTAAATATATGGAATTCTATTAGTACTAAAACCAAAAATTGAACAAGGTAGACAATTCAATTTATAAATATTTTATATAAAAAGTTTAAACGTCTTGAAAGACGCAAGTTGGGTCTGTAGTGTTTGTCACTATTTTTGGAAACATTGGTATCTTAGAACTTTTTTTTTCCTTAAAAAAATCCAAATCCTATTAATTATTAGAAATAATTAAGTATCTGATGCTTTAACTATGTCTTTATCAACGGATTTAAATTTAAATACTCCTGAACTTAATTCAGCTTTACACAAAATAATAAATAGCGAACAACTTTGCAAACGCTACCTTAAATATTCTGTTTTGTATTAAAAAAAATAAAATCCTGAAAACAGCTTGTGAGTTGTGACCATGATATTATATTAATTAACTGGCATCAACTTTTTTTTTTTTTTTTACCTTTCCGGATAAAACAAACATCAGGTAGAATCACTTTAAATTAAAATCATCTTAATTTAAGAAATTTAACTGACCCCACTCCTATATGAACACCTGCGACCCAGCTGGGACTGAGCTGGACAATTCTTCTAAATAGAAAAAACAACTGTTTCCAATTTTGGAATTTTTATTTTTTTACCACTATTAATTTCAAAAAACTAAATGCCAATTTCCAGTAATTTCGACTAAAATCACCGTAAAAACCTCATTTCCATCATGGATCAATTTTTTTTTTAATTTTCCTCAAATATAATCAAGATATTTTAACTTTTAACTCTATCAAAACAAAACACAGTACATAATTTTCAAGTAATTTCAAATTATAATTTTTACAATTTATCAAAAACACGTCGAAAATATTTAATTGACTGAAACATGCTCTCGAACGAGACAAGATCCATGAATTCTCAGTAAAAATGAATGAATCTACCAAACAGTCTTGAATTATTCACCTCCAAGTATCCAACAGTTGAAAATTGAAATGAAATGTCTTTTAAAGATTCCTTCTTTTCCATAAAAACTGCAAATCGGATCAATAATTATATATATATATATTATATTTCCAAAAAAACAAAAGTAATAAAAAGCGGTGAAGAAAAAAAAAAAAAAAAGGAAGGAAAGAAAGAAGAAAAAAACAAACCCCCAAAAGCAACCAACTTTGGCACACACTCGCAAGTCACAACACAACACAACACTGTCTTCTCTTCTCCAAAAGCTTTCCCTTTTTTCGCTTTACCAATTTAGGGTTCTTATTCTCCTTTCTCTCTCTCTCTCTCTCTCTCTCTCTCTCTCACACACACACACACACACACAAATCTCATTTCATAACAGTTAAAATTCAAGATTTTCATGGATATGGTGTTACATTGATTGCTCCCATTTCGATTTTAACCGTGAGTAGCAAAACCCTTCTAGCTTTTTGCTTTTTGCTTTGATTTGTGCTGAAATTGGAAGTATATAAAGTTGAAATCAGTTGTTAATTTTGTGGGTTCTTTTTGTTGTTAGTTGAAGTGGTGGGGAAATTTAGTTTCTTGATTTTTGGTCAAGATTTGGTGAGAGTTTGGTTTGAATGAAAGAATGGAAGTTCGGGTTTACGAGAACCCGGACTGATTTTGCTTTAATTGATTGATTGATTAGTTGAAGATCTGTTTTCAAGAGTAAAGGGATTGTAAAGATTGTTTCTTTTTCGCCTGTCGGTGGAGATTTAGTATTTTTAGTATCTGATTTGATTGGGTAGCTATTATGGATAGAGGTGTTGAAAGGTTGTTGGCAGCTAGGAAGCTGTTAAAGGGTAGTGTGGAGAAATCTAAGGCGTTGGGGTTGTCGTTAGAGAAAGCGGGGCCGAGATTAGATGAGATTAGCCAACGATTACCCTCGTTGGAAGTTGCGATTCGGCCCATACGAGCTCAGAGTGAGGCTCTTGGTGCGGTTGGTGGTCATATTAATCGAGCCGTGGTCCCTGCAGCTGCGGTTCTTAAGGTTTTCGATGCGATTCATGGCTTGGAGAAATCGTTGTCGGATCCTCAGTCGGATCTGCAGGGGTATCTTGGTGTGCTGAAACGGCTTGAGGAGGCGTTGAGGTTCTTGGGGGAGAATTGCGTGATGGCAATTCAGTGGTTGGCGGATATGGTGGAGTATTTGGAGGATCATAAGGTGGCGGATGAAAGATTCATTTCGGGGTTAAAGAAGGCGTTGAAGAGTCTTAGGGAGCTTGAGGCGGGTGAAGAGAAGGGTCATCTTGATGGTGGGCTGCTTAAGGTTGCATTGGATAGGTTGGAGAGCGAGTTCCGGCGGCTGTTGGTAGAGCACAGTGTTCCATTGCCTATGTCCTCGCCAAGCTTACCTGGTGAGCAACCATCTATAGCGCCATCCCCTTTGCCAGTTTCTGTTATTCAGAAGCTACAGGCTATTTTGGGGAGATTGATTGCTAACGGAAGGCTTGACAAGTGTATATCTATTTATGTTGAGGTGCGAAGCACAAATGTCAGGGCTAGTCTTCAAGCGCTAAATTTGGATTATCTTGAGATATCGGTGTCCGAGTTCAATGATGTGGCAAGCATTGAGGTTTATATATCTAAATGGGGAATGCACTTGGAGTTTGCGGTGAAGCACCTCTTTGAAGCCGAATACAAACTGTGCAACGATGTGTTTGAGAGGATGGGATTAGATGTTTGGAAGAGCTGTTTTGCCAAAATAGCTGCGCAGGCGGGAATGCTTGCTTTCCTTCAGTTCGGTAAAACAGTCACGGAAAGTAAGAAAGATCCAATCAAGCTATTAAAACTGCTGGATATTTTTGCATCCTTAAGTAAGCTAAGGTTGGATTTCAACCGACTCTTTGGTGGGGCTCCTTGTGCTGATATTCAAAATCTTACACGGGATCTAATCAAGAGGGTTATTGAAGGGTCCTGCGAAATTTTCTGGGAACTATTGGTTCAAGTTGAACTGCAAAGACAACAACCACCGCCTTTAGATTGTTGCATCCCGAGAGTGGTTACTTTTATAACTGATTACTGCAATAAGCTTCTTGGGGATGACTATAAACCGATTCTTACACAGGTTTTAGTCATTGAGAGAAGTTGGAAGCATGAAAAGTTTCAAGAGAGGATCCTTACAGATGAGCTTTTGAATTTAGTCAAAGCAATTGAGCTTAACTTAGAAACGTGGTCGAAAGGTTATGAAGATCCCGTTGCGTCCCATCTGTTTTTGATGAACAACCATTGGCATTTATTCAAGTATCTAAAAGGTACAAAACTTGGCGGGCTTTTGGGAGATTCTTGGTTGAGAGAACACGAACAGTATAAAGAGTACCATTCTACTATGTACTTACGAGAGAGCTGGGGCAAGCTTCCCAGTCTTTTAAGCAGGGAAGGTCTGATTTTGTTTTCTGGTGGACGTGCGACCGCTCGTAACTTGGTAAAACAGAGACTAAAAGCTTTTAATGAAGCCTTTGACGACATGTACAAGAAGCAGTCCAACTGGGTTATTGCAGACAAGGATGTAAGAGATAAGACATGTCAGGTTATAATTCAGACAATTGTACCTGTCTACCGAAGCTACATGCAAAATTACGGGCCATTGGTCGAACAAGACTCGAGTGCGAGCAAATATGCAAAATATACGGCACAGTCTTTAGAGAAAATGTTCAATGCTCTTTTTCTTCCGAAGCCAATGAAACAGGGAAGTTTCAAAGTGAGGCATCCTAGTGGAAAATTTAATAATGGCGTTGTTGATCAGTATCAAACTTCTCCGACTGTCAAGTGATTGCATCTGATTTAATCCAATGTCAAAGCCGTTCTCTGTTGAAGCCGTTCTCTGTTGTTCGAAGACTTATCTACTTCTGTGTATATATTGGCTTTCAGGAAAACCATTGAATCGTCAATATCCAAATTCAGAATAAAAGAGGCAGCAAACGAAGCTTCTGAATTTTGACAAAGCCAAATATCATCTTTAATGTTGCAGTGGCTTTCACAAGGTCTTCCAAAACTTGAACATGTTTATGAGTTCTTTCTTGTTTAGCTCTGTTGGATCTTTAAAGTAAATTCATATTTATATCTATTCATTTATCAGTGATCATAGAGGCAAGTGGCAAGTAAATCTTTCTGTTCTTTTCAAGCTTTCTATGCTGGTACTTGGGGTAAGTTTGATGAGAAATATATAGAAAGAACAGGAGTTTAGTGGTTGCATGAACATCTGTAAGATTTCTGAGCGGAACTGTAGTTGGATTAACTTAAGAATAGTATATCTTTTCTGAATTTGGTTGTTCTGTACTAATTTTGTTTCAGTTCCCGAGGTGTTCCGTTTTATGTAGTTAAGAACTGTCTCTGTCTTTTACTTTCTCTGATTTGTTGTTGTGTATGTTCCTCTTTCACGTAGTGGAATAGAATGTAGAGTGAGACGCACTGCAGTTTTAAAATAGTTGGAGGTGTTAACTATGAAATTTCATGCTTGGGTGTTCGATTTGTTTAGTCACCTTCTCTTCCAGTCTTATTCTGGATTTTGCTATAAGTCAGACAATGATGCAAGGTATACTAGAGCTTGAGGAGTTATGTATTATTGTTACTTGGGTTTTGGCGCAACAATCCATGCGGTAATAAAGACACATTACACTCCTGTGAAAAACATTTTAGCAAATTATCCGTGTTATGTTGAATGTGCACATTACCTCCATGTAGAAAATATACAGAAAGTATATGATAGGCACAATTTCTCCACAGGAAATGAATAGGCAAATCGCCTCATGTGTACTTTTATATGTTGCGTGCTACTCTATTTTGTCCGATGTTTGGTTTCCGAATGGAATATGTTGCTGTATAACATGGAAATAGTATTGCTTAATGTTCATTACTATTTTCTCTAACAGTCGAGATTTTTAATATGCTTTATTGGATTTTTGGGGAACTGTTACGACGGGATTGGTTGGTCGCGCTCCTTTTCTTCACATCAGTTGAGATAAATCGTTAAAGAGAAAGCATGGTCTTTATTCGAGCTTCTAATCTCTGTTCTTAATTGGTTTGTTTTGCTCCTCATTTTTTGAGGTTGTTTATGTTGCTTAAGTTTATGGATTGGACACTATGATGCATCGACACTCCAAAAATTAGCCATGTTCATGTCTTGCTCTATTCGTGTCGGTGCATCATAGATTGGACATAGATGTTTGTCTGAGATTTTCCCTCTCCAATGTTGGAATCTAAGAATTTGGGATGAGTAGGTTTGTAATAATTACTCAAAAGAAACGACCATGTAATGATTTAAGAGAGGATATGAAGGAAAAAATCAATGTTGGTACTTTAATTTGTCCACTAAACAGACTTGGTACCTTAACTTGTTTAACCTTGCAAATGGTATCTTAAGTTTTCAATTATCTTCAAAGGTGGCACCCTCGTGACGGGAGCTTTAAGATTTTTGTTCTAAATGCACACGTGGACCTCCGTTGACCTTAGAATAAGCGATTGTGACCTGAAATGGGCGGGAGAGTTGTGACAATGAGAGGGATATAGTAGTTTTGTTTATCCTTTTACTTAATTTATTTTTGTTTATTAATATAGTTAGCAAGTTCATTTGGCAAAAAGATGGTTAAACTCCGTAATTCTAATGTCAACGGAGGTCCACATGTACATTTGGGGCAAAAAAATTGTGTAGCTCCACCCTTTGGATACCACTTTTGAGAAGAAATAAAAAGTTATGACACCATTTGCGAGGCTGGACAAGTTAAGATACCAATTCTGCTATTAGACCAAGTTAAGGTACCAACATTGATTTTTTTCCGAGGATATGACAAGAGTAATAATATTCCTTAATTTTTTCAGTTTTTAGTTGTGTTTGTGGTATGATACGTTGAAATGAATGTTAGAGAAAAATAATTGATTGGGGGCTTTACTCCTGCTTGGTGCTCGTCAACAGAACTTTTCAATGTTAGAGAAAGATAATTGATTGTGGTATGCCTTTTCATTGTATAAAGACAAAAAAGTACGTAAATTAATTTGAATTAAACTTGCCATAATTAAGAATTAATTTGAATGTTCCTAATGCAAATATTCTTCTTCTCTGACCATAAATTTTTATGTTGTAATGGTTGTTAGCACGGAATAAATATTCAGACCATTACTAATAATTCAATAACTAAATATTCCATCAATACGCAATATATTCATGAGAAAATAAATGTTCCATCAACTCTCAATAAATTATAAAGAAGGAAACAAATGTTCCCATCAGAATCCTAATTCATTCAAGAGAAGGAAATAAACAATTTCAGACATGGAAATATTTTTTTTATCAAATTATGGCGTGAATAACAAATCTCAATGTTACATTCATGAGGAGATCTTAGGTTATATATATTTACCACGAGTTTATGAAATTGGTATTCCCCGCGGGGAAAAAGATCACAAGTAATCATCAAACATTATTGGAGTTAAGTTATATTTAGAATCTTCGGAGAATTGTTTTTGCAGATCAAGATTTCTTTCGAAACAACTAATATAGTATAACGAAGATCATCTAGTTCGACAAGGCTCAACTTTGGCTCGAGATCAAGCTAAAGAGCCCTCGACAACGAGTAGTTCTTAAGGTTGTTAATCCTCAATCTTATCTTGCGTCGTATCTTTGTGTGCTCAACTGCCTTGACGAAGCGTTGAGATTGCTTGATGTCGACTCGGTGGCTGGCTGATATGGCGGAGTACTTGGGGGATCATAAGGTGGCGGATGAACGATTCAATTCGTGCCTAAAGAAAGCAGTCAAGAGTCTCCGTGAACTCGAGGTCAGTGAAGAAAGTCATGATCTTGATGGCGGGATTCTTGACTTTGCATTGAACAAATTGGAGAATGATTATCATCGCCTCTTAATAGAGAACAGCTTTCCGTTGCCTATCTCCTCTTCGGTTTTACCAGATAAACAACCGTGCGTGGCCCCATCCTGTTTGCCAAATTCTGTTGTTCAAAAGTTACAAGCTACTACAAAAAAGTTGACTGCTAACGGAAGGCTCGACACATGTATATCCATATACGCTGAGGTGCGAAGCTCCAACGTTAAAGCTAGTCTTCAAGCGCTAAATTTGGATTATCTTGATACACCTGTGTCCGAGTTGAATGATAAGCCTAGCACAGAGGCTTTAATATTTAAATGGGGCATGCATTTTGAGTTTGCGTTGAAGCATCTCTTTGAAGCTGAATACAAACTCTGCCACGACGTGTTTGCGAAAACAGGATTAGTCGTATTTGCTAAAATAGCCTTAAAATCTGGATTTCTTGCCTTTCTTCAGTTTGGTAAAACAGTTACAGAAAGTAAGAAGGATCCAGCCAAGCTAGTGAAGTTGCTCGATATTTTCGCATTGTTAAGTAAGGTAAGGACTGATTTTAACAAACTATTCGGTTCTGATCCGTGTGCTGAGATTCGGGATCTAACAAGGGAGTTAATCAAGAGGATAATCGAAGGGGCTTGCGAGATTTTCTGGGAGCTTGCGGCTCAAGCTGATTTACAAAGAAAAACGCCACCACCTCTAGATTGTAGTGTTCCTCTAGTGGTTACGTGTATCACTGATTACTGTAACAAGCTTCTCAGAGATGAATATAAACCGGTCCTTACGCAAGTTTTAATCATCGAGAGAAGTTGGAGTAAGCGCGGGAAGTTTCAAGAAAGTGTCCTTACCGAGGAGTTTATGAAGTTAGTTAAAGCGATTGAGCGTAACCTGAACACGTGGTCGAAGGGTTACAAAGATCCTGCTTTATGTTCTCTTTTCTTGATGAACAGTCACTTCCATTTGTACAAATATTTGAAAGGTACGAAGCTTGGCGGGCTTTTAGGCGATTCTTGGTTAAAAGAACACGAACGGTATACAGAGTTTTGTCTCACTAGGTATTTGAAAGAGAGCTGGAGTACACTTCCTAGTCTTTTGAAGAACGAAGGTCTGGTTGCGACTTCTCGTAATTTGGCAAAACGTAGACTAAAATCTTTTAGCAATGAGTTTGAGGAGACGTGTAAGAAGCATAGTGGCTTGGTTATTGCAGACAAAGAGGTAAGGAAGAAGACATGTCGGATTATAGTTCAGACAATTGTGCCTGTTTATCAGAAGTTGCTCGAAGAAGATCCTAGCGCTAGCAAACATGCAAAGTATACAGCACAGGCTTTGGAAGAAATGATCAACGCTCTTTTTGTCCCGAAGCCTATTAAACATCGATGTTCGCAAGCGAGAAATCCTAGTGCTAAATGATTGAATGTTGTAGATTTGATCAGACGTCAATTGTAACGTTAGAAGGATCGATATGTCGAGCCTTTCTCCTTGGTTCGAAAAAAATTTCTGACTTGTGTGCATATAGTATTTAGATGAATAAAAGAGGAAGCAAGCAATGCTTTAGATGAAATGGCTTTACCTAGGTGTTCTAAACTTAAGCATGTTGATGAAAATTTTCTTGTTTTGCTCAACTGAATTTGAATACTTAAACTTTAAACTACACTCATATTTATATCTATTTCGTTTATCACATTTTCATTTGGAACTCAATAGCCAGGCAAGTAGAAAGTGAAATATTTTCTTTTCCTTAATTTGTTTCTTATAATATAAATCTGATCTGCAGAAAGATTTTGCATCCTTTTATCATTCTGCTTTTTATGTATTGACCTCAGAGGCTCAAATTTGCAGAGAGGTGCAACGTGAGTTACGTGACGATTGAATGAATATAATTTGGGCCTACTAATTTATTCTTGACCGGTTCATGTGATAAATCTTTGGCTGGTATTACCACAGTCAATCTAATATCGACTACCGTAAAATGCAAAAACTACAATAAGTTTTAACAAATATTCTAAGCCAATAAGAAAGAAAAAAAACTCCCAATTTTTTTAACTAGTTACCTTTTCACATATCAGAGCATATCTATTTTTAGTATTGATCCATCTCATATATTATGTGTCCTAATTAAATCACATATATATTACAATATTTTAATATCTAAAAGTTATTTTTCAATAGTAATTACAAACACTTCAAAATTTATTTCAATTGTTTTAAATGATTTTCTTTTTGCAAGCTAAGCAATCTCTCTCAACTTATAGTTAAAAACAGTTTAAAGTAACTTTAAATAAAATTTAAACAAGCTCCTTAATAAAATGTAAGATATCATAAGATCCTGACGTACTTTTAGTTTCGAATATATGTAAAATATTAAGTTTCTCGACAATTAGCTAGTTTTAGTTTCAACTAAAAAAGTTTATGGAAGTACTGAAATAACTATTTCTTCATCAGAGTTAAAGAAAAAAAGAATTGATGCTTGACGACACTACTTCTCGGGAATTTTGACTTTTTAGTCCTTTATAGTAACCACCTTTCAAAATTAGTCCTCTATAGTACCTTTGGCCCTTTTTAGTCCTCTAAAGTAACCAAAGTTTCATTTTTAGTCCTCCGACAGCAGAATATTCCATTATTCCCGGAATATTCTATTTTTCTGCCTGAATTATGCATGTGCCATCCACATGACTCGGATTTCAGTTTTTTTTTTTTTTTTTTGCAATTTCTATCAAAAACTTTATATAACTACAATCACACCCCAATTGTTTTAAAAAATAATCACGAGAAGTAGTTATCTCAAATTTAATTAAACTGGAAAATAATAATAATAATAATAATAGGGTTTTTTATCTCAATTATATTAATTAGAAAATTACTTTAAAATTTAATGTACAAGCCACTTATAATAATATTTATTAATTTTAAAGTGCAAATTTATAATCTCGTTTACTAACTTTTCTTTGTCACTAAATCTTTCATTAAAAGAGATTCCAAAAAAAAAAAGATAATTCATGATAAATTATAAATTGTTGCAAATTTAATTTAAATTATTTAATTTCACTTAAATTTATTGAAATAATAAAATTTAAATTTATTGGAATAATATTAGGTTGGTTTTCTCTTTATTCTACTCAATTGTTTTAGTTCCTTTTAGTAATAAGTAAATAGCTTTAAAAAATAAACTAAAGACACATTAAAAAAGAAAAATTATAAGGGGGGGGGGGGTGAGAAAGATGATGAACAGTAAAAAATAGTTAAATTATAAAACAAAAAATGATTTATGTAGGAATTAAGCCTAATTAAATTAAACTTACAAATAAGTTTTCACAATTGACATAGATAAATCTAAATGATATTTTTGAATTGAGAAAAATATTTATAACTTCAAAATATTTGTGTTTAATATTTGGTGCTAATATAGTTTTTTTGAAAAAGAGAAAAATATTAAGCAAAATTATTATTATTATTATTATTATTATTATTATTATTATTATTATGTTGTTAGTGTACAAATTAGTGAAATTAACAAAGTTCGAGGACAAAACCTGTAAAACTCTCAGCTATATTTAAAGTATCAAAAAGTTTTGAAATTGTTAATATAATTATTTAAAAAATTTGGGGTATAAATGTAATTATGTAAAAATATTTTAGAGGGATAATAAAAAAAAAGTCGTCGGAGGACTAAAAATGAAACTCTGGTTACTTTAGAGGACCAAAAAAGGCCCGAGGTACTATAGAGGACTAATTTTGAAAGGTGGTTACTATAGAGGACTAAAAGGTCAAAAATCCCCTACTTCTCCCATGTACTTTCTAAGGTGAAGTGAGTCGATAATTTAAATTAGGCATTAGCCTATATAAAACCGTGTTGTTTTTATTACGCTTTTTTCTTGTACAGTTTACTATTTACTCATTAGTCCTTTTCCTTCTAATATTAGACTTAGTGGCACTAGTACTAACCATCAAAGACATAACTCTTCTTGCACCAATCCTTTTATTTCTTTACATGATATTTTGCCAGCTTCCTTTGAGGTCTCTGTTGAGGAACTTTCTCTCCCATTGGATGCCTCTGCAGTTGCTCCTGCTCTGATGAAACTCCCCCCTTGATTCTTAAGGGACAAGTATCATTTCTTCCCCTAACTCTTCTAATGTTCCTCTTAGAAGATCAACTAGGACCACTGGTCCACCTGCCTATTTACATGCTTATGAATATGATTTCCCTGATTCTATGCATAAGAGCAAAGCCACTGCATCTAGTTTTCATGTTAAACATCCTATTGAATCTCATTTCTCTACTGCACATATCAGTGATTCTCATATGGCATTCACTTCATATGTTAGTTCTATTGTTGAACCTAAAACCTACAAAAAAGCTTGCATGGATCCTGAATGGCAAGCTGCCATGCAAACTGAATTGAATGCCTTAGAACAAACTCATACTTGGGTTTTCACTAACTTACCCCCTGAAAAACATTGTATAAGTTGTAGGTGGGTTTATAAAGGGAAACTTAAGAGTGAAATTTTCAAATTTGGGTCAACGGTGGTCCACGTAGACTTTTGGGGCGACAATTTTGGTGTTCCGCCGCGGGGGGTACTGATCTTGAGTATCTTTTCAAACATAAGGTACCAAAAAAAAGGCTGGTCAAGTTAAGGTACCAAAACGAAACATGAACTAAAATAAGGTACCAAACACGATTTTTTCCCTTACTTGATCTATCTTCTATAAAACCCTTTATTTTCAGAAATGTTGTTTTCTATGAAACTTTTTTCCTTTTGCTATTCCTAACTATTTTACTAACCATCAAAGACATGAATCTTCTTGCACCAATCCTTTTATTTCTTTACAGGCTATTTTGCCAGCTTCCTTTAAGGTCCCTGCTGAGGATCTTTCTCTCCCATTGGATGCCTCTGCAGCTGCTCCTGCTCTAGAGGAAACTCCCACTCCTGATTCTCAGGGGCCAAGTATCATTTCTTCCTCTAACTCTTCTACTGTTCCTCTTCGAAGATCAACTAGGACCACTGGTACACCTGCCTTATTTACATGCTTATGAATATGATCTCCCTGATTCTATGCATAAGAGCAAAGCCACTGCACCTAGTTTTCATGCTAAATATTCTATTGAATCTCATTTATCTACTGCACATATCAGTGATTCTCATAGGGCATTCACTTCATCTGTTAGTTCTATTGTTGAACCTAAAACCTATAAACAAGCTTGCATGGATTCTGAATTGCAAGCTGCCATGCACACTGAATTGAATGCCTTAGAACAAACTGATACTTGGGTTTTCACTGGCTTACCCTGGAAAACACTGTATTGGTTGTCGATGGTTCAATTGAAAGATATAAGGCTAGGTTAGTTGCTAAGGGGTATACACAAGCATAATACTTGGATTACTTTGATACATTTTCCCCTCTAGCTAAATTAACCACGATTAGACTCTTTCTTTCCTTGTCTGCTTCACATAATTGGTACTTACATCAGTTATATGTTAATAATGCATTCTTGCATGGGGATCGGGATGAAGAAATATTCATGACCCCGCCTCCTGGCTATTGCTCTAACAATAATTCTAGAGTTTATTTGTTGAAAAAGAGTCTTTATGACCTAAACAAGCCTCTAGACAGTGGTACAACAAACTTACATCTTCTTTACTTGCTCTTGGCTGTAAACAGTCTATATCTGATAAGTATTTGTTTACTAAAAGTTCTTCTTCTTCTTTTACTCTTTTATGTGTGTATGTTGATGATATTATCTTGGCGGGTAATGACTTGAGTGAAATTACTTTTTTAAAATGTCATTTGCATGCTCAATTCACCATTAAAGATTTAGGTCATTTGAAATACATCTTGGGTATTAAAATTGCTACGAGTCATAAGGGTATTTTTCTTTGTCAAAGAAAATATGCTCTAGATATTTTTCTTGATTATGGTTACATGGGTTCCAAGCCTAATAAACTGCCCATGAATTCTAATTCTAAGTTGCAACTTCATGATTCCACTGCCCATTTAACTGATGCATCTGTTTATAGGAGGTTGGTTGGAAGATTATTACACTTGACTATAACTAGACCTGATTTGAGTTATAACATAAATGGACACTCAATATATGGCTCAACCTTCTGTTGGCCATCTTGCTACAACTCACAAAGTTTTGCGTTATATTAAAAGTAGTCAAGGTAAGGGACTTTTTTATTCTTCCTCTTGTGAATCTCACTTGAAGTCCTTTTGTGATAGCGACTGGGCGACGTGTGTTGATTACAAACGTAATATCACTGGCTATGCGGTTTATCTTGGCAGCTCCTTAATTTCCTAGAAGGCTAAAAAGCAGCCTACAGTTAATCGTTCGTCGACCGAAGCTGAGTATCGGGCGTTGGCCACAGCCACTTGCGAAGTACTCTGGCTTATCCAACTTCTTCATGACTTAAACATCCAACAGACCCGGGTTCCTATCATCTTTACTGATAACAAGAATGCAGCAGCCATTGCGGTTAATCCAGTCCGACATGAACGCACGAAGCACGTTGAAATTGACTGCTTTTTCGTCCGGAGAAAGGTCCAACAAGGTTATTGAAGGTTTATCATATTTTAAATGAGCATCAGCTCGCTGACATTTTCACCAAGCCGTTGGGTCTTGTACCATTTACCGGATTAATGTCCAATATGGGCATTCTAAATATATATGCCCCTCTTGACGGGGGGGGGGGGGGGGGGGGGGGTATTAGCCTATATAAAACCGTGTTCTTTTTATTCACGCTTTTCTCTTGTACAATTTGTCTATTTACTCATTAGTCCTTTTCCTTGTAATATTAGACTTAGTGGCACTAAGTATAAATAGGGTGTGTGGTTCTTTTTGTAAATTACTTTTTCACTATTCACTTTACGAGTTATAGAGATGAAACCCTAGTTCATCATCTCTCCCAAATTCTCCATGTAAATTTCTTCCAATCATTGAAATACAAGCCTTTGATTTTAGTTTACATTAGGTTTTTGGGAGCGTCAATCTTGATCCTATGATGCAAAATATATACGTCATCGAATGAAAAGGGCCAACGTATATTTTTATTGAAGGGAGTATCACGAGGAGTGATTAGTTTTTCTCATGTGTCTAACACCCGTTTCAATCATAGAGCTCCCCTTATAGGTGGGAATCTATTCATTTTGGTCGACTTGTCGAATAGCGAAGAGTCAAGTGTTGACATGCTATTGGCTGATATTTTAGTAGGTCCATGTATTGTGTCCATGGTGCTTGGAAATGATGACAAGTCGCAAATGGTGTCAGGTCGCGCATGTTGTTATTCCCATGTGGTCCTTAATTAGATTATATCTATGCTACACCGCGTGTAGTGCACAGTGCACTCATAGGGGTGTGGGCCCCACATGTACAGGGCCCACCACTTTGTGAGAGACAGTGCACTACACTGTCAGTGTAGCATAGATAAAATCCCTTAATTATGCTACATCGCTACTTGTCTTTATCCTGTTTCGTTTGGACTAAGATTGAGTGGGGGATGCTTCTTCAGCGGGGGGTATTATGCCTCGTTATTTTTGGCAGTCTCGGGGTATACTTCTTCGTCGCGAGTCCTAATCTTCGAGGCTCTTGCAGCAGTAATCTAGATTATCTTCGAGGGAAGGTGATTTTGTCTTTCGACTCGAGGGGACCTTTCTTGGAGCTAATCTTACAAAGCGCGTGGTGTCGAGGCATGTTACTCATATATCATCAATGCTATATATAACTAAGAAGATAGAAAAAATATTAGTCTTTCTAGAAAATAAATCTTATTTTACATTACAAAACTATTTAGTTAGCAACGTTTTACTTAAGTATATAATAGAAAGTATATAATAAATACTCACGTATATCATGGAATGATAAATTTTACTTCATGATTATATGCCTATGTTCCATGATACAACACAAAATAAGATAACTTTGCAAAAAAAAAAAAAAGACTCATTATTGGCATGTAGATATTTTATAAACATAAGGATAAGTGTGGGTGTTAGCAAGAACAAACGAATGATAGAAAAATACATTTATTCTATCGGGAATCATGATCACAGAGATATGATTCTTATAATAATCTTGACACGAGAACTGAATTTGATGTATTAATACAAATTATATCTTTAGTCAATGGTACGAAACACAAACACTTACATAATCTGCTGTCCTTTATATAATTCCCCATGATCAAAGAAAAAAAATAAGCACAAGAAAAAAAAAAAAATACAACATGCATTTTCAACACTACTCTAAGATGATTTTCTTGATTCTCATACACTTTTCACTGGCATTGACTCCGACCACCGCCGCAAGGAAAACCTTTAGCGAAGCCACCAACGTCGCCAAACCTGGCTGCCAGAGTACGTGCGGGAACGTGACGGTACCATACCCTTTCGGCATTGTTGGATCCAATTCAAACTGCTCTTTTGACCCCTTCTTCGATTTTACTTGCGACGAATCATTCACAATCCCAAAACTTTTCACCAGAGACATCAACAACGCAACGTATGAAGTTGTCGACATCTCTGACAGCCAGTTCAGAATCAGTAACCAGGTACGCACTGAGTTGTCGTCTCACTTAAAAACTTAAGTACATATAGGTATATATATATATATACCTCACATATTTTAGAGTTAATTGCCCAAGAATACTCTTTTCCGTTTTGGTTTTTAACCGGAAAACAACCTATTAGGGAAAAAAACATCATATTCCCCATGGCATGAGCCCTTTTGCAGCTTACCACCATAACTTTATCTTGTAGAGACTTGCTCCCCGACCTTTGCAAAGTGTGCGAAATGCCCCTTTATGCATATTTTTACCTTAGGAGGTGCAAACGTATCAACATTTTTGACCGTTAAATCGGCCGAACAGGGGAGTTTGCACATTTTTGCATAGGTTGAGAGTTGGGAGTCAAGTTGTCAAAAACAAACTAATGGGGATAAAG
This sequence comes from Linaria vulgaris, assembly GCA_948329865.1. NCBI lineage: Eukaryota > Viridiplantae > Streptophyta > Magnoliopsida > Lamiales > Plantaginaceae > Linaria > Linaria vulgaris. The sequence continues at coordinate 142,518,052 of OX415249.1, forward strand.
TGCAAATGGAGTCAAGCGTTGGGAGGTTTGATGTTTTCTCCCTTATATATTTTTATTAGCAAATACCTTCTTGTATAATTTTAAAACAAATAGGAGTCCCTTAGTAGATGTTGCCTGGCTAGTTTTCTTGTGATCCTGCAGCAATGATATAATATTTTGAGTTGTTATCATATATTTATAATTTTGCATACATTTTTGAACAATAGGTTGTGGCCACGTGCTACGACAAATCTGGCGGGGTCACACGAGATGTTGTCATAATCTTTAATTTCACTGCATCGCCGTACAGTTTCTCCGACTCCAACAAGTACAGTTTCTCCGACTCCAACAAGTTTACGGTAGTGGGGTGCGATGATTTGGCGATAGTGATGACCCTCAGCAGGAGAAACTTCACGACCGGTTGCATGTCACTATGCGCACAAAGCAACGACTTGATAGATGGATATTGCACGGGCATTGGGTGCTGCCAGACTGACATACCGAAAGGGATACAAAGTTTTGGTACATCACTTGCATCCCTCAATTATCACACCTTAGTAAATAGCTTTGATCCATGTGGCTATGCATTTATTGGGGACAGCGAGGCATTTATGTTTAGTGCCTCAGATTTGAACGACCCGAATTTTCAGTATCGAGTAAGTCGTGATGTGCCAATAGTAATGGAGTGGGCGTTTGGGAACGGAACATGTGATCAGATTAGGGGGTCGGAAAATTATGCTTGTCGAGAGAATAGTCATTGCGTTGATTCCGATACAGGGCTTGGAGGATATAAGTGTAATTGCTCCGAGGGGTACGAGGGCAATCCGTATTTAAGTCCAGGCTGCACTGGTATGTTCTAATGTTTAGTATAATTGACAGTGTTAGTCGACAATTTACGCGGTTATCAACCTCGAAAAAAAATTATATTCAGTGGTCATGACATAAGTTTTATTATTATATGTTTTTTGGCAGACATTAACGAGTGCATTAACAATCCTTGTGATGAAAATGGGATTTGCACTAATACTCCTGGTAGCTATAGATGCTCTTGTAAAGAAGGATACAAAGGTGACGGCAGAAGAGAGGGCCTCCGTTGTATTCGTGAAAACTCCCGGTTTCTATTGATTGAGTTATCAGTTGGTAATTTATCTGTGGATTATACTTGTCTGTTAAGCCTAACGGAGAAGTGTGCTTTTCTTTTTTTATATAACTAGTTTCTTGATTTATAAAGTTTATGTTGTTATGTTTTGCGTGATTTTCCAGGTCTGAGCGTCGGTTTACTTTGCATATTCGGTGGTATAACATGGCTATATGTTTTCATCAAGAAGAGGAAGCTTGCCCGAATGAGAGAGTTCTTTTTCCAACAAAATGGCGGACTCCTCTTGAAACAACGGACTTCTCCCGATGATAGCATAGTAGAGTCAATGAGGCTATTCTCTGCTATAGAGCTTAAAAAGGCAACAGATAATTACTCTGAAGATCGCATTCTTGGAAAGGGTGGCTATGGTACAGTTTACAAAGGACTTCTGCCTGATGAACGAGTAGTGGCCGTTAAAAAGTCAAAAATAATAGACAAGAGCCAGATCGAGCAATTCATAAACGAGGTTACCATTCTATCCCATGTTAATCATAGAAACGTTGTTAAACTTCTAGGATGTTGCCTGGAAAGCGAAGTTCCTTTACTCGTTTATGAATTTGTCTCGCATGGAACACTCTTTGAGCATATCCATGTAGCTGGTGAGAGTGAGACGCCTAGGTTGTCTTTTAAAGATCGGTTGAGAATTGCAGCGGAATCTGCTGGTGCAATTGCATACCTCCATTCTGCGGCTTCAATGCCTATTATTCACAGAGACATAAAGTCGAGCAATATATTATTGGATTATTCGTATACTGCAAAGATAGCAGATTTTGGGGCGTCAAGATTGGTGCCTTTGGATCAAACACAAGTGACGACTCTGGTTCAGGGGACCTTAGGATATTTGGACCCTGAGTACTTTCGAACAGGTCAATTAACTGAGAAAAGCGATGTATACAGTTTTGGTGTGGTTCTTGCCGAGCTTATGACAGGAAAGAAACCTCTTAACCCAACAGCAAGTGACGATAATGGGAACCTCGCTATATATTTTGTTAAGGCTGTAAAAGAAAACCGTTTTTTCCAAATTGTCGATCCTATAGTTTTAAGGGAAGGAAGCCTGGATCAATTACAGGCTATTAGTGAGCTTGTGAAAAGATGTCTAAATTTAACCAGGGAAGAAAGACCCACAATGAAAGAAGTGGCGATGGAGCTTGAACGACTGATGAGATCTACTCAAGATCCTTGGAATCTAAACGAACATCGATTAGAAGAAACTGATGCCATCTCGAGTGAACAACCAGATTTTTCATCAGACTTGTATACAGTTCATATAGATTCAGTTCCAGTTCCAGAGTATACAGGAAGCTACTCTGTACTGGATAGCATGGAGCTCGGTCCAAATCCTCGTTAACAGATTAATCAAGTCGAAAAACATGTGGTAGCTGTTATGGAATGTGTTGTTACTAAATGAAGATGTGCTAATGAAATGTAACTTGCATTTGGTTTGACATTATTTGTTTGGTTGGTTTATGCATCCCAACACATAATTAAGTCGAATGAAAGACTCGATTCTTACGTTTTTACTGTTGTATTGGATCACTTGTTGGTGTTTAAGATGATTGTGAAAATGATACTATGGTAAATTACATGCAAAATCATGATGAAATGTGGAATCGAATTGGTAAGGGAAACACGGGTATAAATTGTTAAGTTACTCTCTCAACTTGATGGTGTTGAATAATCTGCGCACTTATTGTTGAACTCTACTCCAATTCAATAAACTTGGCCTTCTGTATATTGATAATTTTCCTTTCTCTTTAATAAGACAATTCAGAGGAAATATGAGCTCATGTGGGACTTGCATTCTAATATGATATCTGATTTTCTACCCAAGCCGATGGTGGAATTGCAACTATCTAACTAACGTGATTGGATCCGATGTTGTTTCGGAGTACAAGTGAGAGGGTGTGTTGAATTTTATCCCACGTTGTTTAGGAATAAATTTGTGATTTTGTATATTAATAATATGCCATTCTAGAGACCTTCCATAAAGAAACATGAGGCGACTTATTGAATTTCTGGGTAAATCACATTAAGTACTCTGACGTATACCATATTTTTCACTTTGTCCATTAAAGTTTTAAAAGTAGCAATGTGTCCCCTAAGGTATGTTGAATGTCCCAACTAAGTTTTACGAATAAAAAGACGGATACGTATCCAAATTAATGGCTAATTAACGGTTTAGAACGGTATTCTAGCATACCTTAGGAGCACATTGCTATTTTTGAAACTTTAGGGAACAAAGTGAGAAATACGATATATGTTAGGCTTAATGTGATTTACCCGAGCTCAAAAAAAAATGTAATACCACAAAAATAACAATTATAATACTGAAGCAAACAAATTATATACACATATTAGGCTGGTCTCAGTAATTAATCATATTCAATGTTACGCGTGCCACATCGATAAATGTATGTGGACCCCAAATATATTAAGTATTAATTCATTTTAAATCAAGCCGCACAAAAAAATAGAATATAAAGATTAATGGAATTTACAGGGGCAAAATAGATATAATGAAAAATGAATGAACATTATAATACCGAAAAATGAATAATTATTGACACTATAACATACCATTTACGAATAACATTATAATACCAAAAAAATAAATGATATACACATATTATGCAGGTCCTAATGATTAATTAATTATATTTTGTGTTACACGGGCCCCAGTGATTGTACGCAGACTTCCAAGATATTAAGTATTAATTAATTTGATATTAGGCTGACCCAATGCTTAAAAATTGAAAGTTCTAAAAGTGAAAAAGATAGTTTTTGGGAACTAAAGAATAAAAAGTAAAAGGACCGGCCAATGATTTACCACGAGATACTAAGTTAAATAACAAAAAATATTGGGGCAAAAATAGAAAAATAAAAAACTAAAATGTTGTTTGACAATTAACTATGGGGCCAATAAGTGGAAATCAAAAAAGTTTTTGGGGCAAAATTGCAAGAATAAATAAATAAAAGGATTGTTCGGCAATATAAGATGGACTGCATAAACGTTAATACACGATGGCCCACGGGACCCAAATTATTTATTAATGCATAAAAAATATTTTATAATATAGTGATTAGTTAAACTTACAAAGGTAAAATGAGTACAAGGAAAGATGAACGAAAAACAACACTCACATTTATTATATAATATATATAGATAGATAAATATCAGTGTAGATAATAATAGCATATTACGATGAATTTATACGTCACATAATAACAAAGTACGAAATAGTATTAAACCAACACGATTTGCTTCTTTAAAGGCGCTATCTTAAAAAACACATACATCCGGCTCCAAAATGACGAAAAATAAATAAATAACACAAGCCCTAAGTCATCTTTGTCACAAAACCGAAAAAAAATTAAAAAAATTTGGGGTGTTGCTCAAGTAGACCGACCCAACTGATTAGTTGAACCTGAAAGCACCGATCCCGTTAATCCTTTCCACCGTCGGGCACTAGAAGTCATGTTGGCACCCTCTACCTAACTATTTGTCGCTTATATAATTTACAATGTGGTCGAGGTGGCCACCGAGAGAGGTCGAGAGTTGGCCTCTTGCGACTTATTTTTGAGGGCTCACGTAGGGCTCCAAACCCTCTCGCGTGCACGCGTGCATTTTATATGTTTCGAATCTATTTACTTACTTTTGAAGGGCATTTCAATATTGATTTTCAAAATTACAGTGGAAACAAAAATACTCCTTTATATTCCATATCTCTATGGGGTAAAGGGTATTCAAAAAGACTTACCAAAAGTTTTGGTTTATTAAGAATAAATAATAATGAAAGTGCTTCTTTTTTTTGCAAAAGGACCGATGGAAGTGAGCAAAATGTAAAAAAAACAAATAGGAGACGGCCTTTTATTAAAATTTTTAATTTTGAAAATAAGAAGACTTATTCCTATCCTTATGAATCAGACAATACTATGTTATTCCCTTTACTTGTATTAGTCCTATTTACTTTAGTTGTTGGATCTCTAGGAATTCCTTTTAATCAAGAAGGAAGAGATTTTGACATATTAACCAAATGGTTAGCTCCCTCTATCAACCTTTTACATCAAAAGTCAAAGGATTCCACAGATTGGTATGAATTTTCTAAAAATGCAATTGTTTCAGTCAGTATAGCTTATTTCGGAATACTTTTAGCGTCATTTTTATATAAACCCATTTATTCTTCTTTCCAAAATTTTGACTTAATTAATTCCTTTGTTAAAACAGGTCTGAGAAGAAGCTGTCGGGACCAAATATTAAATAGCCTGTATGATTGGTCATATAATCGTGCTTATATAGATGTTTTTTATACAACATTTTTTACTCGGTCAATAAGAGGATTAGCTCAATTAACTCGTTTTTTTGATAGACGAGTAATTGATGGAATTACGAATGGGGTTGGTGTTATGAGTTTCTTTGTAGGAG